>JAMKCH010074173.1:0-27420 GCA_023653785.1 Ophioderma brevispina | reverse complement strand
ACTATGTTGGCGATTTTTGACGTCCGATCAGAGTTTCCCAAAATACCAAAAAAGGTCCTTAAGCGGCGCGGTTTTTGCTGCCAAGTTAAAGAGGGGTATGTATACCCACGCTTGTGGCCACAAAACCCCCGCCCGCCCCTCGCCACACGCGGAAAAAACGTTTTTAGTAGACCTACCCAGATAGCACTGCAATGGTGGTCCAATACTAGACCAATATTTAGTATTTATTGGCCCTATATTGGGCTTACATTTTGGATCATATTGTGGTGGTGGACTGGTTTTTGTGGATTACCAAGTGAGGAACGAGCAACCTCTACCTTCCATAGCTCATTTTTCTCCGTTTTCTACCTCTAATTTTTTCCTCATTCTAATTGCCTAGGTCTAGGTGGTTGTCCATCGGTTAGGTAGGTTATAGGCAACGAGCCTTGTATGATCAGTGGACTCTGACACCCGCAACACTGACCTTCTTGGACCTACTCACACATGTTGGTGGTTGGGGTTGCTCAGGTTTCCCCATATGATAACTTTTAATGGGTGGCATTGGGACAAATGCGCTGAACCTACTTCTTTAATCCACCATGTTTCCAAACATAGTTTATATTTACTGGATGGTTTCTCACAGGTCACCAGATGCATCTAACCGCAAAAACCACGGCCACTCTTACATCAATGGCTACACCTGTATCACTGGTAGTGATTGCAACCGCACCAGTGTTATTTGTTAGATGTGCCACATGTTACACATACACTGCCATGAAAGAATCATGGATGAAGAAAACGAACAGCCCAGGGTTACGCGCCTGATAAACCTACCCCAGCAGAATCTACTGGCGTTGTTAATACGCAGCATGACGTTACGACCCCAACCCTTTCGAGGAGGGCCGCACTGATTATCATTGAGAAGGAGTCGCCCACTTATGAAGTGTAAAAGAAGAATGTGTATATGTCAAAACTTTAATGTAAGAACTTTAAACTCAACATCCAAGATGGAGAATTGGTGTCATCCACTGGCGTCCACTGTATATACTCTATCATTGCCTACCAGAGCCAACAGCTGCACCATGATGTGTAGAAGTACAGTATCGAGTCCTAACCTGAGGTGTGAGCTAATAACATCTTTCCGCAACTCGCAACAACCATCTGGAGCTGCTGTTTGGTGGTAGTTGGCTTCCTAATCAGTCCTCCACTTGCTTCAAGATCACTCTGCAGTGTCCAGAAGATCTCATCCAGGTTATTTGTTGCAAATTTGCCGTCAATCCACTACCACAGTCATCTCCCCCCCCTCCTGCTTACCGGTCCAACAATTGTGCAGATAACTCTGAGGTCACAATGTTCTATGACGATCTACGGCTACTGCCAAACCACCAAAGATGCACCCCTGCATAATGTTTCTAGTATGATGTAATCTTAATTCTCAAATTGTTAAAAGAGACAATAATTCACATAACAATAGAAGCCTAACAGAAATGGTAACATCTGAAGATTTCCTGAGGAATGGGAGCTTTAACGCAATCACACCATGCTGGCAGGATTATCCCAATGAGCAAGATCACAACTAACTATATTGCTTAACAAGAAATTGAAGACAGTGCTGTGAACTGTCATCTTACAGTTTCTTTCAGTCATGTCGGATCTGACACAGGATTGTTACCGTGCAAAGCTCCGACTACGCGTGATAGCCATTAAAAAGACCAAAACCAAGAGTACACCAAAATGAATTACTGGAAGAAATTCAGTGCCTACAAAGATCTTCACATCACTCATATGCCTTTCAGTGCACACCCAGTTCAAGTTGTTCTTTGCTCACTTCAGGGATGAGGTGGAGTTACAGCTGATAAGAAATACCCACTCTTTATCGAAGCACACAAAACCGCTGCTTCCAATTGCCTACCAAAGGAGAAAATAAGCCAATAATAAAGGTATCGTGGGAAGAAATGCACGTGTAAGCATAGCCAGGAAGAGCCTACGATTCCACAAACAATCACAGAATCAGCAGTGAAACATCACAAGAGCTTTTTGAGCAAGCGAAGCAAACAACCAACCTGGACAAATGCATACAGCATTGTTGAAGGGCCCCCGACATACCTTCAAGATAAAATAAAACACCATCAGATCACTTCCCAAAGCAATTCATAGTTGGGTGGCATGGGCAGTGATGAATGAATATAACAGAATAACAACCTCCAGATCAGGCCGCCTTAAAGGTAACACCCCATCAGAGCGCTGCAAGGAATCGAGAAGACTACTTTTTCCACACTCCTAGGATCACCACCTTCAGCTATCAACCCAGATGAGGAGATCATAACCATCAATGAGAACGTCCTGCCAATTGAAACTGGAGCTTCCACAATTGAAGAGCTGAGTCTGTATTAACAAATTGTCAATGGTAAAGCTGCGGGCCCTTGATTAAATACGTGCTGAGGTTTGGAAATCTGGTATTTTAACAGCATACATCTAACATCTGCAATGGTACACTGCTTAGAGGTGAAAACCCAAAGGAATGGTCCCTCAGTGGAATAGTACCAATTCCCAAGAAATAATCCACAATGCTCAAACTCTAGGGGCATTAGCTTAACATCGATAGAGCAAAGATCTTCAAAACCGCCTGTATATCTCACCGCATTCGACCTCACATCGAGCCTCTGCTTAGACCAAAACCAAAATGGGTTTCGCGCTGAACGCTGCAACCACTTCCCACATCCCCTGACCTTACAAGAATACTTCTTGAAAGGAATCAGGACAAGAATCTGACTTTTTCCCCTCACCTTTATAGACTTCAAGAAGGTCTTTGATTCATGCACCGAGGTAATATGCTCAATATTTTCACTGCCTATGGGATTCCCTGCCATTGTTGAAGCAATTAACATCATGTACATGTGCACAAAGCATCTGTTCTAACACCAGATGGTGAAAGCCGGGCCTTTGATATTTTAAGCAGGAGTGCCCAAGGCGATACTTCTCACCATATCTATTCATCATTGTGCTAGACTATGTGATGAGAATGGCAATCAAGAGACAAGGACATGCTGGGCTTCACAGTAACACCACAAGCAGTCGAAGGCCCCCTGCGAAGCATTACTGCCCTAGATTTTGCCGACGAATTGCCTTGCTATCTGGACGCCACTACAACATCTAAGAATTATTGGCCATAGTTTATATGCTGCCTGGCAACCGTTGGTCTTATGATGAATGCTTCTAAAACTAAACTTCATGCATATAATATCAAGGCCGATGTCACTCTGTCCACAATATAAGGGAGCCAACTAGACCAGGTTCGGGACTTTCCAATACCTTGGTTCTGGGTGGATGAGTCCGGAAAGGATTTTCTGTCCGGAAAGGCCTTGATTGCCCTATGTTCTTTTACAACAATTCATGGATTGTTTTTTCAAGCTGCTAATTTTTAAATAAATTAATTAGATAATTTCGAGCTACTCACATAGTTTATTTTTATGAAACTGGTATACTTCGTATAAGGTCATTAAATATTGTGGTGGTGTACTTGTTTTTTTATGTGGATTACCATTACCAGAGTGAGGAACGAGCAACCTCTCCTTCCATATCTCATTTTGTTCTCCTTTTTTTCCTCCCCCTCTAATTTTTTTCCAGGCATTCTAATTTGCCCTAGGTATAAATGGTTGTCATCGTTAGGTAGGGTTAGAGGCACCTGATCCTTGGGATGATCAGTGACTCTGACCCATCAACACTGACCCTGCGTGAGACATACCTCCTCAACAATTGTTTATTGTTGGTTGGCTCGTTGTATCCTCCCCATATGACTTAGTATGGGTGGCAATTGGGACAAATGGCATCTGTCTCTACCTGGTCCTCTGACCCTTCTATAATTAATCCACCCATGTCCAAACATAGTTCTTTATTTACTGTGATGGTGTTCATCATCGTCATCCAGAGGACTCTAACCGTCAAACCAGGCCACTCGTAGACAAACGTCAATGGTTACACCTGTATCACTGGAGTGATTGGCAATCACCAGTGTATTTTGTTATGTGCAACATGTTACACATAACACTGTGACCATAGCACAGAAAGTCATGATGAAGAAAACTCAGCACCAGGGTTAAAGCCCCTGATCAACCGACCCCAGCAGAATCTACTGGGCCTTTTGTTAATTTAATACTGCAGCATGACGGTTCCGACGAACCGCCCCCCCCACCCTTTCGAGGAGGGCCCCATCTGATTATCCTGGGAGGAAGAGTGTCTCCACTTATGAAGTGGTAAGGTAAGTTATATGGCAACATTTAATGTAAGAACTTTAAACTCAACATCCAAGATGTGTAGAAATTGGTTTCAGCGGTTCACTGATGCTGGCGTCAACTGTATGATATCTCTATCATTGCACTACAAGAGCAGCAGACTGGCACCATGATGATGTAGAAGTAGAAGATCACAGAGTCTACCTGATGGATGGGAGCTAATAACATCTTCCTCTTCCTTCCTCAACTCGCAACCACGCCATCGGAGCTGCTGTTTGTGGAGTTGGCTTCCTAATCAGTCCACTTGCTTCAAGAATCACCGTCCTGCGAGTGTCCATCGATCCCTCCAGTACTTATTGTTTGCAACTTTGCCTGCAATTCCAGCACCACAGTCCATCCTCCTCTACAGTCAACAAATTGTGCAGATAACCTCTGAGGTCACAAGGTTTCTATGACGATCTACGCCAAACCACCCAAAGAAGATGCACCACTGCATAATGTTTCTAGTAGTGATGGGAGATTTTAATGCTCAAATTGGTAAAGGAGACAAGAAGTTCACATACATAGAAAGACTACAGAAATGGTAACATCTGGAAGATTTCCTGGAGGACTTGATCTTAAACAGCATCCCCATGCTGCCAGTATCCATGCCCAATTGAGCAAGATCAACAACTACTACTATATTGCATAAACAAATGGAGAACAGTCATGTGACTGTATGCTACAGTTCTTTTCTTCTGGTCGGATCTGACCACAGGATTGTTACCGCAAAGCTTAGACTAAGGTTGAGAGCCATTAAGACCAAAACCAAGAGGAACACCAAATATGACTGGAAGAATTCATTGCAGACAAAGACTCAGCACTCATATGCCATTCATGTGCCAACCAGTTCACACAGTGTCTGTTGCCTCTCTTCAGGATTGAGGTGGAGCTTACAGCGGATAAGAAATAAACCCACTCTTTATTCGACTGGGCACACAAACCGCTGCTTCCAATTGCCCTCCCCAAAAAGGAGAAAGAAGCCACATAAAGAAGGTATCGTGGGAAGATTTGCACGTGTAAGCAGAGCCAGGAAAAGCCTATCAAGATGTCACAAACAATTCACGAATCAGCAGTGGAACATAACAAAGAGCTGTTTTGAGCAAGCGAAGCACAACCTGGGCAAAGCATACGCATGTTGAAGCGAATATCTTCAAGAGAAAATAAACACCAATCATATCATCTTCCCAACGCATGCATAGTTGGTTGGCATGGGCAGTGATGAATGATATAACTGGAGAACACCATCCAGATCTATGGGGCATGCCGGCCTAAATGTAACACCCCCGCAGGAAAAGCGCTGCAAGGAATGGAGAGACTACTTTTCTACACTCCCCTAGGATCACCACCTTCAGCTAGCAACCCAGATGCGGAGATCAATAACCATCAATGAGAACACCTGCCAATGAAACTGGAGCTTTCCAATTGAAGAGCTTGAGTCTGTTATTAACAAAATTGTCAAATGAGGGTAAAGGCTGCTGGGCCTGTGCGAAATACCTGCTGAGGTTTTGGAAATCTGGTAGTTTTAACAGCTACATCTAGACATCTATCTGCAATGGTACACTGCTTAGAGGTGAAAAACCTAAGGAATGGTCCCTCAGTGGAATAGTACCAATTCACAAGAAAGGTATCATCTCACTCAGCAAGGCATCAAACTATAGGGGTCTTGCTTAAACATCTATAGCAGCAAAGATCTTCAAAAAGCCGCCTGATACTCAACCGCATTCGACGGACTCAGCAATCGAGGCCTCTGCTTATTACCGAACCAAAAATGGTTTTCGCGCTGAACGCTCAACCACTTTTCACATCCTGGCCTTAACGAAGACTTATTGAAGGAATCAAGGACAAGAATCTTGCCTGTGTCATCACATCACCTTTATATACTTCAATAAGGTCGTTGATTCAGTCGCACCGAGGTAATAAGCTCAAGATTTTCACTGCCTATGGGATTCCAAATGCCCTTTTTGAAGCAATTAAACATCAATGTCCATTGGGGCACAAAAGCAGTTGTTCTATCACCAGATGTTGAAACTGAGGCCTTTGAGATTTTATCAGAGTTGCGTCCAAGGCGAATACTTAGCACCATATCGATTCCTCATTGTGCTGACTATGTGATGAGAATGGGCAATCAGAGGAGACAAGGACATGCTGGGCTTCACAGTTACACACACCAAAAGAAGTCGAAGGCACCCTGCAGAAATTATTAGCTGCCCCTAGATTTGCAGACGACATTCCTTGCTATCTGACCACACTACAACAAGCCAAGACTTATTGGCCAGTGTGGAGTACGGGGAAAGCTTTTCTCCCTTGCCTGTGTCTGTCCTTCCACTTGTTTTTTTTTTTTTTTTTTTTTTTTTAAAAAACAAACTAAATCACATGCATACATACTCACTGCCTATTTCCCGTCCACATAGAAGGGATCCAACTATACCCCATTTTCGGACTTCCCATACGCTTGGTTCTTGGGTGGATGAGCTGAAAGGATTTTCATGTCCGGAAAGCCCTTGATGGCCCATTTTCTTTTACAACAATTATGGATTTTTTTTCAAGCTGCTATTTTTAAATAAATTAATTAGATAATTTCGCGCTACTCCACATAGTTTAATATTTTTTAATGAAACTGGTATAATATAGTATAAGTCATTAATAAGGTGCTCTGTTTAAAACACCCCTTGTTGAGACATATTAGGCGTATTCCTCTATGTATTTGACTGAGTTCTCGCCCTGCTCTTTTTAAGCAAGATCAATTGCTTTTAAAAGTCAATATGGGGCCAATTATTATCCCCATATTGGGCTCTAATATTGGGCTTGCTTGTCTTTGTCAATATTCTTCACCAATATTGGACGCATTAAAGGGGGTGCTGATATTAGCCGATGCCAAAGCTGCCAATGGGAAACCATTATTGGCGCAATACAATATATCCACGTGTTACCGATGCAAGATTACAACGGAATACCATATTGCCCCTTGTGGATAAAGCCAATACGGACCAATAAGGCCACCCACATAATGCCGATGCAAGGATTTACCGATGGTGAACATTGTTTGGGGCAATATATCCGTGCTATTGGGTATCCTCAAGATATCTTACTGTCAGACAATAGCCCATCTGGTGGCTAGAACCCGGACACAACTTTAGCCTGGTTTTGGGCTTGTTTTTCTGTGCGTCCAATAAGCAAGCTGGATAAGCTGCGATCTAAACTGGACGCATGTAAAGCGAAAAATGTCATTTTATTCTATGCTTCCTTGTTTGTGAAATTAAGAAGAAGTGGGTTACCCCCTGTTTTTTGTTGATGCACGTGTACCATACATTTCGCATATTCGCATATCTTTTTCAAGTCACATAAAAATAAACAAATCGATGTTTTTTTATTATTATTTTAAGGGAGAAAACGACACTGTACAAGTTTGGCCAAAACTTTCTAATATTAAACATCTGATATAGCTCAAACAGAGTAATGCCCCTTGTTTTTTAATTTTAGATTTGTTAACTACACCGAATGAAAATATAATATACCACAAAAGTAAGATATTTCATTTGATTATTTTTATTGTCCTCACCACCCTTAATAAGGATTCCAATAGGAAAAAAAAAACCATTTTTTTAACACAAAAGGGGGGGGCGTGTGTTGGACAAATGTGCTCATGGTCTCTAAGTTTCCAATTCCAAGTTCAAAGAGTCGTATAAGCTAACAAACACCACCAATTAAAACTCCGTGTACATTTTAAAAACATGGTTTTAACAAGTGATTAGCAAGTAGCAAGAATGTTGGAATGTAATATAATTCAATTTTCTAAACACTTACAGGTCTCCCAGGTGAGGCTATATGCGCGGGCCAAATAGAGTTAGATGCAAAAAAAACAAAAATTTCGTCAAGCTTTCGTTTTTACATGTTACAACAAAACCAATGGTGCCGGGTCTAAATTTGGGAATTACTTGGCCGCCGCCGGCTTGGTTACGTTTTTGTCCAGCTCAGCTTGCATAAATAGTTCCAAGTTCAAATATAACTTCAGTTTTTCGCTGTATATATCGTTTATTATCTAATTTCATACACTACCAAGATAAAATAAATCTGACGTACAGATCTCAATATAACACGATAGGAGGTAACTATCAAAATAAATACAACAAAAAAAAATGGAAACGGAAATTTTAGATAGCGCCACGACACTACCACTAAATACAAACGGTACAACCAACGAGACCGGCCTACCATGTATGCATGTCACGCATACCGGACGTGGACCGCGGAGCAATTAACTAACCCCTGGGCCTGCTGAATCAAAAACAACAGTTCTCCTCGCCATGAAATTATGCCATCGTGTCGATACTTCTATTGCCTTAACCCAATCAATTTGTTTCAACTGGCCGAATATAAGCCATGGCATATGTTGCTATTTCACTTACTATATATGTGAATGTCACCTTGCAATGATTACACTGTGTTTTCATGAAGATCTTAAGTAATACAGGCACAGATAGTACATCTCACTAGACACATTATAATATCTATCGCGCATAATCTACATTATTTAGGAGTACTTTTTCCAACCCTCATTTTCTTGGATTACCATGGCGCAACGTGCTAACGCAAAACAACACCACCTTCTCACCGGAAAGTCCTTATCAAATTCTTTTTCACAGCTTCCGATAGCCGAGACCATAACTGGATTTTCCCATTTATTGCGCATAATATTTTGACCACCTAGTCAAAGAAATCTCTCGAGCGTCCAATGGACACAATCATTTGCAGAATTTCGTAAATCTCCATCTCCCCGAGCATTATCACAAATATTACTCACCATTCAGTAGATGTAAATGAGGCGGCGGCTCTTCATTCGTAAGTTGGGTATACGAAGAAGTCACTGTCTGGGTGGGGGGGGGGGAGGTCGGATTTTTTTTGCCTTTTTTATTGAAGGACATTCACTACCGGAATGCCCTATAATAACTTTTTACACAATGATTTCCATTACAACAATTCTAAGGAACAATGTCACACTGTAGGCAAATGATTATATCAACAATATGAACTCTGGACAGTTGCACACATGTGGCATGGTCAAGAGGGCAGCACTTACTGGTTGCACTCCAGACACGAGCCGCACAGTGCACATTCAGCCAGAAAAAGCACATTAATAAAATATTGGGCAGCAGTAAATCAGTGAGCTCACTACTAGTATTGTGGGAAACGAATTGGTTTTAGGGTGCCAGCAAGAGTTAGGAAAAGAAAGTGCATAGCCCGAATTGGTATAAAGACAGCTCCTCAATTCTCTCCAAGTGTCAAAAAAAGACCAACATCAATCAGACCATGAGAACTTTTGAAATTCAATTTCCATCCGCTTCTCCATCTGTGCCTATAGAAAAAGACCTTCTCAGTGCAGCAACCGACCATTTTTCCATTCCTTGCCAGCCATATCGTGGTCTTGTAATTGGTTTAAGGCGAATTTAATGGATGAGTTTTTTGGCTGGGATTTGTATTGTGAATAGCCAACAAGAAATATATTTTATAAAGATCGGCTGGGATAGCATTGCCAAGAATCGTCTGACAGAGATCTCGAACTAGTAAGGTCAGATCCTGAATGACATAACATTCAACAAAGAGGTGAAAAAATTGATTCGGTATCCCAGCACATGGGACAACAATGAGTCTCTTCCAACCCCCTTTGTAAAGTTTTTTCATTTGTATAGAGGGCGTTATTTACGCAGGTAACAATCTCGCCATATAAAATTTTCCTTTAGACTACCAAAACAGAACTGAAATGGAATGGAAAGCTTATTGTCCACCAAACTGATTCGCCAAAATTCTAGTCCTGCAGGGACAACCGAGCTTGCATCTTTAACCCTAAAGTGGTTGTTGAAGAAATCTTTACTGGTGTTGTGACAATCGCATGACTCCTCCTCTTCATCGTCTATTAAAAGGTGGAGGCCTGGCTTATATTATCATATATCAGCCAAGGATTTGGTGTTATGATTTTTCTTCTTCTCCATTTTTTTGGCACACACAGTCAATAACCAAATTTAACATATCAAAAAGATTTTAGAGTTTGAATCTTTCGAGAATTATTTGGCATCCCGCTACGTACGGCAATACTTTTTCATTCCGTTCAGGTTGCTTCCTTGGAGCCGGGTCACTGCAAACTATTGATTGACCCCTGGTGTTGTAAAATCTGTTCACGAGAAAAGGGACTGGGTTAACACAAACTGGGGCAAAAATCTGTTCACGATAACAGGACTTGGTTAACAAAAACCGTTGTGTGTTTTGTTTGTGTTACTGATGCGCCGACCACGCGCTGCCACCGCGCATCAGTAACAATGCGATCAACTAGCCAATCAAGGTCTTGGAAAGAAATTTGACTCAAAATGTGGTTCCATATGATCCAGGTCCTGTCAATACGTCGGTAAAACGTTGTGAGTTGCATGAGCGCGGTATTCTCTGTGCGTTGTATAGTTCCTGCTCGTACCTCGTGGAGTCAATTACGTCGATCCTGGGTTTCCTCCTACCGGAAATCATTTTTTATAAACCGAAATTCCCATCCCCAATGCACAAACGATGTACGAGTAGATATGCATCCCTCCATGCACACTCGCGGTCTAGTGCGCCTTCCTTTAAACTAAACTACTCACTTTTGGTGGCGCAAAAATTTCAAGCAATCAATATTACTGTCTGGTAAAATGTATGTACAGCAAACTGTTTTCCCCCCTTTTCGACAGTTATGACAGAAAAATGGCTGTATACACAAAACACCATAGAATATATAATATGCGCTATTTATTTTATCATACTCGGTACAAATCGTTGGTGGCATTGTGGGATTTAGGAATTGCGATAGAAAATGAATTTCCGGTATGAAAACCCATATCGGCGTATAAGCAGTGGTAGGATCCAAATAGCAGGCCTACCGCAACCTCTCGTTAATGAACTACACAGGCACTTTACACGTGCAAGCTCGTTTCAAAATACGATATTGTATCAGTGTGCCTGAACGTCTGCTACAACAGCCTCGTCCTTTGGCCCCAATTTTTCTCAAATCCGATAGACATTTATCGCTGTAAATACAGCTAGCACGAGTTCCACACTGGCAATTTTTGAGATTTTCCGCGGCAAAGTGATTTATATAATTTGCCTAGTCCTGACTGTAATTACTGACTTTAAATAGAGTTATATAAAGGTGTCTAAAATGAGATACAAGTTCCAAGCCAGTTTGTAGTATAAAGCAAATTTCCCTGATAAAAATAGTGAAAGGAATATAAACATTTGTCGCTCCGACATATAGCTGGAATCAACGCAATCGCACCACGCTGTATTGTAAAAAAAATTGACTCCATTGTCCTGTGGCTTTTGCCTTGTGCCATAAACTAACTCCATTCACACCACAGCTGTTTGATTTGCAGCCAGAGTCGCCCCGCAAATAGTCCCATATCGACCGACCCTGTTAACAGCACGTTCCATTTTCTCGGCATTCATTCCCGTTACAATAGTAATATTGGTCAGCGTTGGGGCCGTTTAGTAGGACTTGATTATAAAATGCTAGTTCCTGCCTGTAATTACCCCAAGTTCAATGTTAATTTGTTTAATATAATTGAATGCCAATATCGTTACGGTTCAATGATATGAGGGTCTCAGCCTTGGATAAACTAAACTGTCGCTAAGTGAACATTTCAAAAGTTTTTTTAAAAGTAATGTCACTATATTTTTTACTCAACATAAGCTCCGATTTGGATCAAATTTGAAATTTTATTATTTTTTGCTTTTTTTAAGTTTTTTATTTTTTTCTTAAAAAAAAAAACAAAACCCCCTGCCTGGTACATTTTTGTAACAAAGTTTTTGTAAAGTTCATCAGATACGAGTGTTTTTAGATCACTAGTGCAAATCTAATTAATTTTCAAAATCCACGTTGACTGTGCATGCTGGGAATAAATAAAGGCCTTTCTGTCTAGACCTCTGCGGCCTGCCTGACAAATACATTAGAATGAGCTACTTTAAATAAATAACGTCTAGGCGGGGATTTTGGTGAAATGCGCGCGAAAATTGAATTTTCAATGCTTTTTATCCAAAACATTTCTTCTATACGAACTAAAGTCGCAGAACAAAAATTGTTAAAATAAATCATATTAAATTGCTCATTCTTTTGTTTTTTGTTCTGGCGGTGTGGGGTCCTCCGCTCACCTTTTTCTTGTCCTGCATGGCAGGGGCGAAGGTATGGGGCGTAGGGAATATATTATTGGTTTGTTAGGCACTTTTCGACCGTGGTTAGGCAAAAAGCGCGGTAGGAGGTATAGACGTGGATTTCGGACGTGATGGAGCCCAAGCCTTTAGGGTTTGGTCCCCACGGCACCCGACTTTTGTTCCCCCCAGAAACCCCCCACCAGCAACCCAACGTCATTTCACCGAATGGGACCCACCCAAAAAGAAAACAACGACGCATAAGACCCGTTACAACCCCGAAGTGTTTTTTTCTAAGACCCACTAAAAGATACCGGGACGCGCATGCATATCCGGTGAGGTGTGGGACATGAAGTACCCACATAAACTAACGAAAGCGGGGGGCTTAGGCACGCTCAAGGTTAAAGGTCGGGGTACAGGGGAAGTACACAGGTCCACATGTGCTGTTAGCCGGGAGGGCAAATGTAAGCCGCGATAAAAGGGGCGGTATCTTTTGTTTTGGACTCTATTGTCCCGGACGCGGTGGCACGCGTAGTTTGTTTTTTCGCGGAGGGTTATTTTAGTAAACTATATCATCAGCGTTATAATGAACGGCGACTGGGTCGACAACCGATGGAGACGGTGCTCACCCTTAGGCTATTATAGACAATATTAGTATAGATGCGCGTAGAGCCGCGCGGTTGTTTTCCCGTGTTGTCAGAGAGCGGGATTCAAGTGGAACGAGCTAAGAAAGTATTACCCTTTCCCGGAGTTAGTGAAAAGGTAACACGGGGGGTTCGAAGTGCGGAGGCGAGATGAGAGGACTCAGATCTTTAAGGTAGACTTCGGGTGTCCCGTGAGGGCAGCTAACACAGGCTATGACAGAATGGCGCGCAAGCGATGTCGGTGTGCAAGAGGGGGAAGCATGGGGTTCAAACAACGGCGTAGGGAAGAAGAAAAAGGAAAGCGGTGCTGGTTCGGCGCGTCCTACGGAAATATTAAGAGGGGAGGAGAGGATGGGATGACGAAGGTGCTGATTTCTTAGATATTATCCGTCAGGGGGGGAGAACTGGCTAAACAGGGGGCCATAAAAGGGATGGCGTGCTCGCGTATAGGAAGTGAACATGCAGCCGTTAAAAAAGATGAGAACAGACAATACCTGGCGGTGGAGTGGAAGGTTCTAAGGTATCGGTGTTAAAAATTGAATAGAAGGCAGTAAAAAGAGTAAGGTAGGTGTGACCTCAAGAAGGGATCGGGGGAACCAGAAGCAAAATGTAACTCAGGGGTAGCGGGCGGACATTAAAGACTATGCAAATCCTCTATAACGTCTGGTGGTAGGGGCGTGAGTGGATGTAAGGAGAGACACGGAGGAGGGGATTGGAGATAAACAAACAAGCATAATATAGGGAATCAGAAAGGTAGTCCACTTTCCCGTGAGAGGAGATGACCAGGGCCGGCCTAGGGGCGAGGGGAGGCGGTGGGGATCTCCAGGCTAGTCCACCGCGCAACTCTAGGTCACACGTAGGGGTAGTAAGATACGGATGAGCGAGTGCGAATTCGTACAATAGAAATTCTGGTGCATCAGGATGGGATGAGAACCGGTAAGGCAACGGGCACTCCTGGACGAATTTTCAGACCGGAAAGCTACGAGGGGTGGGTGACTAGGGTAGCGTCCCCCAACGAGAGAATAAACGCAGTACTTGATTCATCGTAAGAGCGGAGTAAGATCGGTGACCGAGCTATTGAGAGGAGAGCCGGGGAAAGGGAGCCAGGGCGGGGGGGGGACGGCGCGAACAGAGTAAGACACGGATTCGTGCAAAAGATGACAAGAATAACGATGGTGGGTTCATGCAGGCGTCGATGGCGCCAGCTAAAATCTCTGGATAATCGGCACAAAGCGCGGTAACAGACGAGGGGTTATGAGGGTTCGGGAGGTCCTAAGAAGAGCACGACGGGATCCACGGTGGAGTGGGTGTGAGGAAATGGGGAAGGACGGGGGTGAGAATGAAGCTTCAAAAGAAGGATGCAATTTTAGTACGTATGTTTTTGTCGTGTCCGGGTGCTCCAGCATGCGAGTGCCACCATCTTCGGGGGCGGTGATATAGATGAGGCGGTTATAGAGGGGGAAAACCGGAAGAAAGGGACAAGGGGAGTGCGTAGTGTTAG
Organism: Ophioderma brevispina; assembly: GCA_023653785.1. Taxonomy (NCBI): domain Eukaryota; kingdom Metazoa; phylum Echinodermata; class Ophiuroidea; order Amphilepidida; family Ophiodermatidae; genus Ophioderma; species Ophioderma brevispina. Next base: position 12,859 of record JAMKCH010074173.1, on the reverse strand, counting down.
GGTCAAGCGGTTCTTGCCCGTGTGGTAGGTAAAACTTGAAGGTAAAGTCATCATCGGGCATATTAATGCAGATTTAGGGATTTTTTTTCTATAGAGCTCCACAGGAGCTCGGCAACCTAACCTCAAAATCCCACTCTATTATCGATCATAGGGCGACCTGCACCGCCTGATTCAAACGGGGTGGGGGCATTAAGAAGAATTCCGCGATCTCGATACAGATTAGGATTTTGTACGTTGCCAGCAGGGGGAAGCGGGGAGGGGGGTGAAGACGCCCAATGTTCGTACTAGAGTTGGGATTTTGGAGGTTGCCGAGCTCCCTATGGAGCTCTATGTAAAACAATCCCGAAATCCGGCATTAATATGCCTTATGATTTCCTTCCAAAACCGCTGATTAATTCATTCAATTGTTACCATACGTATCCCAGGAACCTACTTAGAACACCTGACAATTCATCCCCAGAATTCTGAGACTTGATTGAGTTGTTGGACCATTACCTTTAGGTGCTTTTTCGAAACCGTCTGCGAATTCCCGAAATCCAAGATGGGCGCCGCCGGTAGCCCATTTTAAAAATATAATTTTAATTTTGATACCTAAAAGTATGTGGTACTTACCTCGTTTTAGGGGTTTTGGGGTGCTGGGAATTCATATCTGACATCTTTTTTATCATTAGAGGTCGATGTTACATGGTATGGATTTGGAATTCCCAAGATGGCCGGCCGGCAGATCATATTAAAGTACACATTTGACTTACTTAACCTAGTATGAGTTTAGATACATCGTTTATTGGGTTTTTCGGTGCTGGATTATTTCTGACATGTCCATTTTTCATCATTAGAATCCATGTTACATGTATGGATTTGGAATTCCAATATTGCCGCCGGCTGTCATGAGTACACTTTTGAAAGACTCATCCTAGAATTAATTGTAGATGGTTGTAGGTGGCCAGGAAATCCATTTTGACACCAGTTTTATGATTAGAGACCAAAGTTAGGGTCAAGGAACTCAATGAGACCATTGATACAAGCTAGACCATTTAGTTGTTGCAGCCATCTGAATTTCAAAATGGCCCGCCACCATTATACTTTTTGCGTTATCTTGGTCCTGAGATTCGTAGATGCAAAATTCTGCTGGTGTCCTGACTACACCCATGTTTTTTATGGGTCAAGGAATTTCAATTCCACCTTGATAACAATGCTGGACCATACATGGGCGGCAGCAATCTTGAATTTTCCAATGGCCGCCAAGAAAATGGATTATATTACATACATTCGCCTTGATAGAGGTAGAAGCATGATTCTGTGTCTATATAACCATGTGTAAACAAGGTCAAGGGAATCCCAACATAATCAAAGTAACTTTATACCTTGGGTTCTTTGTTGTGGCAGCCATTCGGTTATTTGGTTGAACTTAATACCCTCCATTGGGGGAGATAGGGGCCACCAATTATAGAAATATAGTGTTCAGAATTGAACAAAAGCCATTCATTTGGTACATGTGATGGGTTAGTGATGGATTTGACATATTTATAAGAGACATTTATCACCAAAACACAATAGTTGGTAATGAACAAATGGTGGTGGTGACAGAGTTGCCAGTGTCCATTGGTAACGACATAGTGGGTGGTGTGACACATGTATTGGGTACACCAATGTTTCTTGAAAGGCATCTATGAGGTAAGTTGACAATATCGATAGTGCACAATTATTTAGTCCGTATGTACATTAGATCTGGCGTAAGTTGAGATTTTTTAAGTGACATGGTTGGCTGATGGGTGTCATAAGTAAAGTGACATAGTTGATGGTATCATAATTGGCAGTTATATAGCTGATGTATAATTGCCGTGGCTAGCGATGGTGCAGCGTTGGCAGTGTCAGAATTGGAAGTACATAGCTTACGGTGTCAGAATTGGGCGGTGTCCATAATTGGCAATGGCCTAATTGAAAGTAACATAGCTGATTGTGTAATAATGTCGCAGTGTCATGAAGTGGAAATTTATTTTTGGTTTGTGACATAGTTGGATCACAATGCATCATCAGAGTCAATCGCGTGTCTTCGTTCTCTGATGAAACAGGTGGAGAGTCTGATCACTGAATCCTCGTACCCGAATCATTTGTATCAATTCTCTCTAATTCATCTGCAAGAGCTTTTGGAAGAATCGGACAATCACCATAGTGGTTCTAATGCCCAGATTTTTGTGTCTATCCATGTCATCAGTTGGAGATGGAACGTCTACAACAACGGGAGTAGCCGCCAGTCTCCATATAGCAACTTGATAGTTCACTCTACACAGATATTTGTCGTAATGCTGCACGACATGGTGGTACCGTGACATTTGCAGCCAGGTGCATATACCGTCATCACACACATTTCTCCTTGATGAGTGTACCTGATGCTGCCAACACTCTCTCTCTTGAATCTTGTACGGTAGCCAGACAGCGATATAATGTTTCATTCTCCTACACTTTTCATTCTCTATACTGTGTGACACTGGAACACCGAAACCGAGACTCATCAATCTAACAGAAATGGTCTTTACTCAGGAGTAAGTTGTTGGCTGTTGGTCCTACATGCCTTCACACATAGTGATACAACTAGTGCCTTCAAGGTAGTGACATGGAAAAGGTGAACTTTCAGAGTGATGCAGAACTTCCAAAGTTCCAACCATCCTAGCAGACCAGACCTAGGATGTGCATGGGAGGTCACTAAGGAAATTGTCTGCTGTTTCGAAGAATTTTCCATGGCTCTATTGTCGAAAAACCGAGATTCAAGAGTGTTCACCAAGCCCTCAGGTTCACTCTCATCATGGAGAAATGTTGTGATGAACGTATGTTGCACCTCGCATGTCGTGCAGCATTAAAACAACACATCCGTAGAGAGAACCTAATCAGTTGCTATAGGAGACTAGCAGATACTCCCGTTGTAGACATTCCCTCTCCAACTGATGGACAGATGGACCTAATAATACTCTGTGGCACTCTTGGAACCATTATGGGTTGATGGACCGACTCTTTTCGAAGCTCTTGCAGATGAAGAAAGAGACTTGATACAAGGATTCGGATGACTCCCACCTGTTTTCATCAGAGAACAAAAGCTATGATTCTGATGATGCGTGATCCAACTATGTCACCAACAAAAATAACATTTCAATTATATATTGCAATGCCAATTATTGACACCATCATCTATGTCACTGCAATTATGACCCCAATCACAATGTTCACTGCCATAATGACACCATCAGCCAACCATTGTCACTTAAAATCTCAACTTACGGCAAAACTAGGTACCTACTGACTGAATACGCAATGCGCTACCGATATTGTCAGCTTACGTCATAATGCGTTTCAAGGCATTGGTCAATATAGTCAGGTAGAAACTTCATGTGACCGTACAATTGAGTATAGATGCCAATTTTTTTTTTTTGCTGAAAATTATAATTAGGTGTGTATAAATAGATCTGCCGGGTGCCAACCTGGGCATCCTTGGCATTTTGAGAAATCAAGATGGCATCGCCATATATGATAATTATATTTCAACCCTATATTATCAAACTATGGATTTACTAGATCTACTATAAGTCCAATGAACAGTGGGTATGGCACTTGTAACTTTAAGTCTACTTCAAAATTCAAAATGGAAGCCAAATCCAATAAATTTTTAAAATATGCCTATTAAACACATAACAGCAAATACCTGCAATAAAATGCTTTAAACTATTTAAATGGTTATGTTCTTACACAATACATTATTTCTGATACTACTTTTAAAATTTGTAACATGGCGTCATCAATATGGCAAGCCAAAAACGTGAACATCTTCAAAAATACTTGACATAACAATTTATAAGTATTACAGCTGTCAAATCGAAATCAATGTGTCAATGACTTTAGAAATGTACCTTGCTCCTTACCAAGTACAACATAACATTTAAATTTTGTTTAAATGCTCCAAAATCGAAATAAAACCAATATGGTGGCCAATTTTTCAAATACCATCGGAATTACATTTATTTTCACATATATTGCACTCAATTTATAATTTGACCAACATTTTTATTTCATCGGGATTACCTGCTCACTTGGTTATGATCATAGGTACATTCTAATTGTTTCATTGACACATAAGTATACTTGAAGGTATATTTAGAAATTTGTTTCCAGTGTTTTTTTTGAGATATTCCGTTTTTTGGCTGCCATTGATTGTGTCATGTTTAGGCAACTTAAAAGTATCATAGATTACCTTAATAATTGTATCTACAACATAATCCTAAGTCCTTCATGTTTATTTTTTTAATCAATCGCGGTTATTTGCTGTTATAGGGCATATTTTACATTGATTAGATATTGGCTTCCATTTTGAATTTGCAGTATGACTTAATGTACAGTGCCATACACTTGTTCATTGGAATCCTATAGTAATAGCTAGTAACTCCAAGTTTGATAATATAGGGTTGATATATATTATCATTTATGGCGACGCCATCTTGTATTTCAAATGCCCCAAGGATGCCAAAGGTGGCACCCGTCAGATTCTTATTCACACACCCTAATCTATCATTTTAAAAAGCAAAACATGTGATATGCTCAACTTTACGGTCATGCAAATTTTGACCATATCCCAACACCCGAACTATACTCCTGTGTCCATCCCCACCCCCTCCCATTTCATTACCCCTGACCAACTGCCAACTCTGTCACTGCCACCTTTGTTCACTACCACCATGTCACTACGGTGTTTTGGACTAATGTACTTCTAATATGTCAATCCGCCAACTCACATGTACCAAATAATGACTTTTGTTCATTTTGACACTCTGGTTTCTATACTTGGCTGCTCCTTCTCCAAGGAGGGAATTACGTTCAAACAAACAACCATGGCATACACAAACAAGAACCCATAAGTGACCTTGTCTTTTTGATTCCTTGACCTTGTAAACATGGGTAATAGACACCAGAATCATACTTCTACCTTTATCAAAGGCGAATGTATGTAATATAATCCCATTTTTCTTGGCGGTCGCCATTTTGAAATTCAATATTGCAATGCAGCAAATGAAATGGTTCAGCATTTATCATGGTTTCCTTGAAATTTTTGACGACAAAAACGGTGTAGACACCAAATTTTTGCCTCTACGAATCTCAGGGACCAAGAGTATAGGCAAAAGTATTAAGGGTGCGGGCCCATTTTAAATTCAAGATGGCTGCAACAACTAAATGGTCTAGCATTGTTTTATCAATGGTCTCAATTGAATTCCTTGACCCTAACTTTGGTTATCTACTCATAAAAATGGTGTCAAATATGGATTTCCTGAACCTACAACCATCTACAACGAGTATTACACAATTCTAGGATGAATCTTTTCAAATGTTTTTACTACACATATGACAGCGGCCGGGCGGCCATCTTGGAATTCGAAATCCATACCATGTAACCTGCACCTCTAATGATAAAAACGATGTCGAAAAATGATTCCCAGCAACATCCTCAACCAATCCGGGACAACTAGCATTTGTCTAATAAAGAACTTCAAACAGACAAAGACCAGCAACAAAAATTTTCATCATCAACTGGGGTCCCCATCACAACACGGCATTCCGGGCAACGAAAGAAGCCGGACTGTCCAGCCAAAGCCGCCCTACGAAACCAGAACCTGAAATAATCATACCACACAGTCGGGCGTGGGCGCCACACCAAGACAACTTCCAACACACAGCACCTCACAGATTGCAAGATCAAATTAATTCAATCAACACAGTCAAAATCAAGGTACTACTTTGGAGACTTTCCCGCACAAACACACTGCAAGCAGCCAACGCACTCATAAATTACCAAGACGAAATCAAATCACTATCAATCAACATAATGATAATCAAAGCTAAACGCCAGACACAATCATCGATCACTTATATACATGCGTGCCTACTGCGATCAGATCTACAAATGTCAACATTTCACGATCTCCACTGAATGCCCAAGAACAAACTACACTTCGCCAAAAACTACTTCAACATCTAAAAACAGAACAACATGTAAGCAGCAAACACCAACTAGCGATCAATATCCTCAAAACGCAAACACTACGCCAATACCACGAACTCCAACATTACAAAAATATCAAACCACAACCTAAATAAACAAATCAAGTGAAACTCAGTAACCTTTAATTCTTTTTTATCATCCAGGGGTCAATCAATAGTTTGCAATGACCCGGCTTCCAATGGATCAAAACACATGAAAACAAACTGAACTGAATTCCCAGCACCTGAAAAAACCCCCATAAACGATGTATTAAAACCTAATACAGGTTAAGTCATTTTCAAAATGTGTAACTTTTCATTTGACTGCGGCGGCCATCTGGAATTCCAAATCCATACCATGTAACAGGGACCTCTAAGATAAAAACGCTGTCAGAAATATCCCATCACCCCAAAAACCCTAAAATGAGGTATTACACATCTTTTATGGTATCAAAATTAAAAATTTTATTTTTAAAATGGCTACCGGCGCCATCTGGATTTTCGGAATTCGCAGCCGGTTTCGAAAAAACGCACCTGTGTGATTCTTAAAGGTAAATGTTCCCAACAACGCAAATCAAGTCTCAGATCTCTTGCGGATGAATTGTAGGCGGGGTTCTAAGCAGGTCCTGGACTAACGGCAAGACTACATCATTTAACTCAATTTTGTTCTGCGAACTTTTAGTTCATAGAAGAAATTTGGAGAAAACTGCATTTGAAAATTTAATTTTCGCGCCATTTCAAAAATCCCTAGACTACCTGAGAACGTTATTTATTCAAATTAGTCTCATCTCATGTATATGGGGTCCCTATCACCCTATTGACTCCACGATGTCCGAGCACGAAATATTCAAACGCACCGAGACACGGGCGCTCATGCAACACACCGTATCCCGACGTACAGACAGGATCTGGCTCATGTCGCACCACATTTTGCTCAAATATTTCATTTCAAGACCTGATTGTCATAGTTGACCATTTTCGTGAAGTTAACGTATATAGAATTCGTTTTAGGGGTGTTGTGCTTTTGTAGTAAATCGTTTTCGCAAAGTTTTATGACCGAAAAAATGACCGGTATCATGAGCCTTAACACCATAGATCTATATCATGTTTACTGGGTATTTATTAGAGTTCTAATTTCCCGATTACAAGGATGCCAATAAATCCGACCTTTTCCCCACTTGCTACCCCGTTCATTATTTTTTTTTTTTTAAAAATACAATAATATAGGATATTCAGGGATATATAGAATAAGTGGAAATGGGTTTCTAAGGCACGAAAAAAGAAAACCTTGTTTACGGGCGAGTGCGGGACTTTCGAGTAGGGTCGGTCGGGCGATTTTTTTTCTTTTTTTCCTTTACTGGCGATCAAAATTGGCTAAAATCGCCCCAAATCTGAAAAATCAAGAGAAAAAGGAAAAATTTTTACAAATTTTCTAACAAAAATTTTGCCAAATTGATAAATTTGGGCTAAAAACAGGCGTATTTTACATGATGTTGTGACAAACTAAAAAAAAATTCTTCAAAACTGAAATTGGGTCGGTTGGCCGTAAAACATGGTTTTTTTTTTTTGTTGCCTAACCGAACTTATTTTTTTATCTAAATTCCTATCCCACAGTGTACCAACGATGTACGAGTAATAAAATAATACGCATAATATCTAGGTGTTTTTTGTGTCATCGGCCATTTGTCTGTCATACGTGCGAAAATCCTTTGCTGTACATAATTTTAACCATGAAACGAGTACTCTTTGATTGCCTTGTAATTTATGCGCCACACAAAAATGTGCGCGTAGTTTAAAGGAGGCGCACTAAACCGCGAGCGTGCATGGAGTGATGCATATCTACCAATGACTTATAAAGGGAAGATAGACAGCGGATTCTTCACATACGGCGTAACCACACTCACGTTGGCCCAAAAGTATTAATAATGAGCATACGCACTCATTAACATAGTTTTGGGCACCCCATATTTGGTTTGACGAATCGTCGTTTTGAAAATCCTTATGCATATTTATGAACACGCCGTATTTTACGTTCGTCACACGAATCGAGGAAAAACCAATAACAACTGATGGCAACATGCTATCACTCTGACTCAATATCCTTTCCTAACAAAATTTCAGGGGTCAGCGGGAGACTTTTTGTGCATTAGGATGCAGGAATCTTTTTATATGCATGTTTTTCTTTTCTTGATTGTTTTTCGCATAATTATTGCAGAAAAATTTGCCGATCAGACAATGGAAACTGGGGAATGCAACACTGATAACAGAACGCGTGACGCACAGATTTGTATGTGCGTGTTCTTGCGCACCAACCGTGACGACGCGCGAGTGCTTGCGCAACAACGACCACGGCGCGCTGAGTATGAGAGACAAGCGGTTACGGGCTTGGCCTATTCCATAATACACGCGAATTCACTTCTTCCTCTTATATAGTTCCATGATATCTACTCGGATACATCGTTTGGTGCATTGTGGGATAGGAATTTCGGTTAAATGATTTCCGAGTAAACCCAGGATCCAAACGTTTTACCAATTTCATATTTTTTCACAACACTACCGGGACTTTAAGTAAGATTCACATCTCTTTCGCCTGCAGGCGCCCAATGGTGTTGTTATGTATTTTTCTTATTTGTTTAAAAATTTTTTGAAGTCCTTATGTCACTTCATTGGCAAAGGACCATAACATAAAAGAAAATAAAGAATTCCTTATCACTTAAAGATGCTTGTTTCGATTTTCTCTACTGTGTTATCTCCTGATTTAGAACCTGGCACTTACACACAATGCTCCACAAATAGCGTGGTAAAATTGGCGGTTTTGAGGTAAAGCAATAATGCATAATTATTGCAAAGCCCTATTCAATACTCTGTGCTATATTGATGGTAAACCACTTAAAAAACGGCGGTTTTTGTGTTTTATATCTTGGGAATAAATGGATTTTGAGGGCTCAATTCAGGACGAACAATGATAAAAAATATGGCCTTCATCTGATAAAATCAAAGTCCAATAATACTACTTCCGGTTAAATCAGAGGGTTTCAAGACGCTCGGAATTCGCACCCTTTAATACACCACTGGCGAGGGGGTGGGTTCCATGTGGACCCAGGGAGTTTTGTTTTTTTTTCGCGCGCCATGTTTTTAAACCTATTTTTTTTTTTTTGCCCAGGATTTTATGCAATTGCCTAAATATCATTTTGGGGTGGGGAAAAAAATTCAAATCGGTCATGGTTTTGTTTATAATCATTACATTAAAAAAACATTTTGGGGGCGCTTCTCAAAATTTGTTTTGCCGGCATATAAATTGCACCGCCGATAAACCTGTTGATTTTTTTTCCAGCAATGAAATGTATGATGTACTCTTTTTTATGAGGCCAACTTTTATGAAAAAGGCCTTCGAGAAAGTAGTTTTTCATTTTTGGGCAGGGGAGAATAGGGTGTGCATGCAATTATAAATTCGCGTTTTGGGGCTGCCATTGGGAATCTGTAGAACCGATTAGATTTTAACATTTCGCCCCTGTTTATTGGTCGTGTTGATGTACCCTATCATGACTAGAGTTTTGTAAAAATCACTGGCAAAGTGGTTTTCAGGAGGGGGGTCCACTCCCCCTCCCCCCGCCCAACCTACACCACTTATGAACCAACTGGGTGCAGAAGACCTTATGGCAGCATTAAAGCGAATGGACAGCACATTTTGGAGGGCGCCCCCACATTTCAAAATTTGATATTTTAGGGGGGTAGGACCTGCAACCTCCCCTCCATAACAGCAACAGCAAAATCAATGCAGCATCAACTCATGGGTGCTAGTTTGTTTCAAAGACTTAACGATATGAGGCGCTCTTACGCAATCGAACGTTACACACAGACTTGACTAAAGACTAGGCCTGTCACGAATATTAAATATAAATGACCGTTTGGAAAATTACACTATTTTGCAGCGGGGTTAATCCACTAACCGACGGATTTTGAAGTCAATACTTTTTTCTTATTTATTCATGGATTATTACTAAGACTTTTTTGAACAAAGGTTTTAAGAGATGATTTGTTAATGTCACTGGGACCGATGACTTCCATAGTAAAATGCCGGAGCAGTTCCCCAAATTACCAGTTTGGTGAAATCCCAAAAGGCGCAACGAGACGAACGAGCAGGTCGATGATCCTACCCCCCCGCCCCCTGGGATATTTTTGCACAGCTATGTTGGGTGTGCTGAATTGCCAAAAAATTAGGTTTTTTGGGGGCTGCCATTTGAATATGTACAACAATTTTCATTTTTCCCTGTTATGTGATTCATATGGATGTACCCTATCATGAGCTAGAGTTTTTGGTAAAAAAAGTCCACTGGCAAAGTGGTTTTCAGATGGGGGGGGTCCACTCCACCCCCCCCCCAACCACTACCACCTTATGCACACGGGTGCAGAAGACCTTATGCACTTAAAGCAATGACGCACATTGTGGAAGAGCGCCCCAATTTTCAAAATTTGATATTTTCATTGGGGGTATACATCGCCCCTAACAGCAACAGCAAAATCATGCCAGCATCAACTTCCGGTGCTAGTGTTTGTTCAAAGACTTAACGGCATGAGGCGCTCTTAACGCATATCAAACGGTTACCCACAGACTTGACTAAGATAGGCCCTGGTCCACGAATATTTAATCTAAATGACCGTTATTGTAATTACACTATTTGGCGCAGCGGGGTAATCCACTAACCCGACGGATTTTGAAGTCATAATTTTTTCTTAATTATCATATATTACTAAGATCTTTTGAACAAATGTTTAAGAGATGAATTTTTTTAATGTCACTGGACCGAGACCCTTCCATAGTAAATGTACACGTGCAGTTTCCCCAAATTATACCGTTTGGAAATCCCCAATTGCCCAAATCGAGCAGATCGTGTCCTACCACCACCCCCCCCCCCCTGGATATTTTTGCACAGCTTATTTTTTGGGTTGTGCATTGCAAAAATTCGGTTTTGGGGCTGCCATTTGAATCTGTACAACCAATTTTCATTTTTCCCTGGTTATGTGATCATATTGATGTACCTATCAATGACTAGAGTTTTGGTAAAAAATCCACTGCCAAAGTGGTTTTCGATGGGGGTCCACTAAAGGATTAGCAGCGATATTGAGAGAATCGAAAAAATGTGGAAATGGCATTTTTTGTAACCTTATAAATCAGGATAGTGGTGTACAATTCCATATAACTAACTGCTTTAATGTAGAAACAAACCACCAAATAGTGAACAAATGAGTCTTTTAGGAAACTGTCATAAAAATAACCGTCTCCCGCAAATAGACATACAGCGACGGCGTCTCAAAATCTACACTATCAGCTGATTGCGGCTTACACCAGTACAAATAAACAAAGTTCAATAATGTTTTGTTTTTGAGGCCAAACTTTATTGATCATGTGCACAATTCACGCTTAAAATCTGGGAATTCACCAGGAAAGGCTTTTTTGATCTCAAGTCGGAATTTTGATACGCAGTTAGAAATTACAGAATTAATAAAACGTACTGCCTTGTCTTTAATACCCGGATTTCAGCCAACCACTTGCAGGTTACATGCCAGTAACAAAAATACAAAACTGTGAATTTTAATTAATTTTTTCGATGTTTCGGATTAGCAAATTCGCTGCTCATCTCTTTAACCAAAACCCCCCCCCCCCCCACCACCAACCACGCACCTTATGCACCAACGGGAGTGCACAAGACCTTATGCATAAACCCTGCATATTGAGTATAACCTGGGCAGATTTTGGCCAATTACTTTCAGTCTTAAAAGGTTTCCCCTCCCTCCCCAGATATGATGTTTGGTAAAAAACAAACTCAAGAAACAACATATTGCAAAAAATAATTCTGACCCCCCGGAAGAGATAATATAATATTTATTACTTATACTTCGCAACAAATCCACCGAAGTGTTCACCATGTTCACATGGGCGCCGATTGGAGCAACTTGGCTGCTACAACACAACGTCTAAATCCAAGAACGGCAATAGAGGTTTTATGAAAAGAATTCAGATTTAGATTGTAAAACGAAGTAATTGGAACCTGTACATGGATTGACAATCAATTTACTGTTTCGCAGGGAATTGAACCCGGGCCGCTTTGGTGAAAGCGAGTGATGATACACTACAACCCGCCCAAAGAGAATATCCTGAAGAACCCGAATAGTTCTAAAAACATGATACCAGAACCATTTTCAGTTCCAGTTCAAAGGGTTCTTGAAGTTACCTATGTAAGATCAGCAAAGAAATGCTCCAACCCTCGATGTCATGCAGGACCGGTGTAATGATGAAAGTGTCCCTGAGAATGGGTGCCATCCATTTTCTGGCCCTAGTCTTTGAGTTATGTTTACGGTTCGTATTCTCTCAGGAGGGGATGCCCCAGTATCTGTTTGCGAGGTCAAAGATATGCGGGTTTTTTTTTCGCAATGTTGAGCCTTATTTCAATACACAAAAAATCCAAAATCCGACCCCTCCTCCTGAATTGAAGGATGGAAACACTATGAATTTTAATTTTTTCTTTAATATTCCCAAACCGATTCTTATACTTGTAATGTGTTTCTGAGAAGATTTTAAGCTTCTCAATTTTTGTAAGTTCCATGACCGTATTTCACGGTACGGACTAGTATAATATACGGTCGATTTTCATGAGAATGGTGCATTCCAGAAAATTTGTTGTCGGTGGTCAATAAGTCCTTTTCACAATACTTTATTGAACAAAAGGTATATTTTGATAGGGGCAGTTGAGCTGCATTTGGGCATATAGTTAGCCATGCTTTCCGTTTTATTTTATATGAGATATTTGTATTCACATTGAAAAATATAACATCAAATTAT
>JAMKCH010074171.1:0-109941 GCA_023653785.1 Ophioderma brevispina | reverse complement strand
GACTTTTTAAAACATTTTGAATCATATATTGTTCGAACATACCCGCCCATACCCGTAAATCAACGAATAATGACAAACCTTGACTATACGCAGCAATTACGCGCCTAATTCGTCCCTTTTCGTATTTCCCTATTCTTTGTACGTGCACGATCGGGTTCTTGGGTAGAGCAAAAGGCCGCCGTGCAATTTCCAGTTTCCTCACGTTCGAGCGGCCATTGGCGTATCCAGTGTGAGGGATCAGTGGTTCGGTACCATTAGATTACTCCCTCGCAGCTCGCCCCATTGTTTCAATTTTGAGTCCAGCTTTGGCGAGCGTCTGTTAATCAATATGCACGGTAATACTTTATTGGGAGTTGTAAATGGAGTTTATCTGTCAAGAGCAAAAATTATGCTTTTCTGAATTAACTTCCGAAGTGTTCATGTACTACAGCTCTGATCATTATCCCAAATGGCCCAACTTGGCCAAATAAAAACGTGTATTGCACGCTTCAGAGCAATATTTATGCTTTCCGCATTTATAGCTACAAACCTCCCCGCCCCCATCCCCCTGGATTTAAAGAATAAGGTAAGAAACACTCCCATGGTTTTTTTGCTAACTAGGAAAATATTCCTTGAAAATGCCTGAAAATATATAGTCCAATATTCAGTATGGATTGAACTTCGTAATTGATCACAAGAGACGTTACAAAGGTGATAAAAGTGATATTTTGCAAAGGGTGCAATGGAAACAGTTTGTTCTTTTAATATCTCCATATAATTAATGACGAAGTGATAGTCAGGAGGGATTGTGGGCACAGGTGGAAATGGAGTACTGACTTTTTTCTTACTGGCAGTCCGTACGTACGTATATCCTGTTTCTAAATTGGAACAAAAAGTTGGCGCAGCGTTTGAAAAGTCTCACGACTGGAATATACCGAAAGCATGGGGTGGGAAAAAGGGGGCGGTCCGTGGCGATTGCGTGTTAACTTTTCCGGTTTGCGAGCACCGCAGTAACCCGACAAAAACGTTCAATTTTTCTCGCTAGGTTTTATATAGGTTCAGACCCATTACGATACCTATCCAAACCAAACAAGTAACGTCCCTCTATGTAAAAACATCCATAGAACCGTTTTCCGGAGATATTTGCGATTTAGTTTCAGTTTGCATGCATTTAATTTAGATATATCTTTCGAAGTCTGTGACAATCACAGGAATACACAATTCGGACCGCGTAACTTTTTGTTGGGGTTGGTTTTTTCGATTCGATTTTTGTTGCTAAGGACCTAAGCCAATTAATTTATGGCGGGTTGTGCCCACAATTTCTTTTTTTTTGGTGGACCAGTGCCAAGTTTCTGAAATTCCAATCGCCGCTATCACTCTCAAATTCATTCAAATGGGCATAATTTTGCTCTAGATCCACGTTAAAGCATATTGGCCGTCATTTTGAATTTAAGCATGTTGTCAAAAACAAATAGATTCGAGTTATTAAAGCTCAAAGACATACATCTTTCATACTTTGATTAACAACTTTAATATCATTGAGTGTTTTAACTAAATACAATACGATGTTCGTAATTTATAGGTCTTAAAGAAGGTAAAAAGGCCAGACGCATTGGCCCCCATCTTAAATATTTTCAGAAGAAACAAAAATTCAGAAAGAATGTCAAATGGTTTAACATACTTATCCCCACCATTAATTTACACCTTAAAATAATATGTAAAACTACATATTTAATACAATATATGTAGTTTACAATCTTTTTAGAGGCGGCGACTATTGGCTGCCATCTTGAATTTCGAAATGAACATTTACAGAGAAATGCACAAAATAGGGTTTCTAGTAAGCATATTCATGTATCTCATAATGTACGCATAAAGCATGCATATGACACGGAATCACGCCTCCAACCTGCAAAATGTGCAGAACAAATTAATTGGCGTGGTCCAGATGCGTTGGAAATTTGCATTTAGAGGTGTTAAAGTAACACTTTGCAGAGTGTGATCAATTTTATGAACACCGGCAAGCAGAACATCGTTTTACGGTGTGTTCAAGTATGTATTCATGTCGACATAACGGCCTGCCATGCAGATATATTGGAAGCGGTTAAGTTTAAGCTAATTAAATGGTCCGAGCGCTATTCGACTTTTGAGAAAGCCATATTGATTTTTTGTGGCAATGTAATGATTTTAAAATTACATTAAGAACACTTCCTCGTGCTTAAACACCGGAGAAAGAGAGTAAGTAGAGAGTAAAAGTACCAAGAAATATTTATCCCTATCGGAATACTACAGAGATTTTTAGTGATTTGGACATGGTAGCAGGCCATATTGGATTTTCAAAATTGCACTGCAACAAATTTTGCACACCCTCCAAAAATTAATGGCTTATGGTCCTATAAACAAAATCTCTAAACAGAAAAAGTCTGTACTCATTTCCATCCTCAGGGATGGTGTCTAAACTCCACCTGACTATGAAGAGGCAATGATCAGTAATAATCCCAATAAGTCCCAATAAGTCGGAAACCTACATTAACGTCAAAAGCGCATATATCACCCGATCATCTAATGATTTCAACAATAGATGAATCCACTTATATGTACTTGGAATGGAATTGATTTCTGGCGTCCACTCTCCATCTATTCACCTCCATGGGTATACCAATATGCCCGCCGGTTGTTTCCATTCTAATATAGGCCTACAGTTACTGTTGTGTAGCCACTCGATTGTATAGAGATTCAGTGGTCAGCGGTGGGAGTAGTCTGACTGAACGTCACCAGGCATAGCTTATATCCCTAGACAACAACAACAACGTTGAGCCCATGGTTTTTGCTGTTATTATTAAAAAAAATGCGAAGTGTGAACTGTGAGAGTAGTTTAAATACCGCGGAACTGTATAGTGATTCCACCCCCCTCTAAAAAAAAAACCCCCTGGGGGAACGACCGTGCTAGTACAGTAGGGCAATTTTTGAGTCGTCTCCCCTCCAGTTTTTGGGAGGTGTACAAAATTATTGTTCTATTTGCCTCGGTTTTTTTGTGGTGTGTGTTTCGTAAGTTAATGTTTGCTGTCCGACCATATGCCCTGTGATAATTTTATTCCATTCCTTTGATAACTTTTAAACCGTTTTCATTCGATAGCTCATTACACCCAAATTATACCCTGATGATGCAGACATTTCCAGTCAAAAGGTCCTTGTCAATATTACACCATGGAATATCGAATACACATAAACCAAATTCAATAAACTGTGATCTTTCATTATTTCACCTAAATACTCAAAGCTTAATAATAAACCTGATCTTGTTAAAGACTTGTCCTCCTACATAATCATTTTGAATCTATGGATTTCTGATGAAATTGGTTTGCATCTGTATCGATTCCAACATCGTTAACCTAGGCGATACTAATCCGGAATTGTAATAGTGAAGTCGCGAGGTGGTTGTGGAGTATCGCTTTTCATCAAATCGGATATAAACTATGTCAATCGTCCTGATTTAGTCAATGAATGCGTTGATTGTGATTCCCTCTTCGTAGAAATTTCATATAACTCCAGTCAAACTGTTATAGGGATTGGTTTATAACCGAATATTTGTTTCACCGATTTCCTACCCAGCTTGGAACAGTTCGTAAATAAAAATCTCAAGTGAGAAAGAATGAAATCATGCTATAAATGGGCGACTTTAATCTTGATTTGTTACCCATGAAACAATTCAAAAGTACAACGTTATAAACATGTTCTACTCTCATGACTTTGTTCCTTCCATCGATTGACCAAACTCGAGTTAGGCGCGACAGGAAAGGGCATATTCTGAAACAGTGATTGACAATATATTTATAAAGATATTTTGGCTCATATAACTTCAGAAGTAATGATAACAGAATCTTTCAGATCACTTCCCTATTTTTGTAACAAACAAGAAATCTCAAACACTATAAAACTCACACATTCCCACACCATTATTTAGAAATCGCGGTTTATTAAATCCAACAAACTAATGGTTCTTAAAAATGCTCTCTCACTCACTGATTGGCAATTTATCTCATAACACCTGACCAACGAGGAGGCTTACAACAAAATTTAAAACAACGTTACTGAACTTCTTTGATTATCCACTGCTCAATAAGATCTAAAAAATTTCAAACGAAATACACCTAAAAAGCCAGGGTCACTGCGGGTAAATTAAAATAACTTTAAAACTAAAGATAACTTTACAAAACATATATATCTAAACCAACATTGATAATTAAACTTAAATATACTAAATATCGTAATAATCTTAACTTCTTGCTTCGTTTGAGTAAAAAAATCATACATCACTACTAAAATTACAGCAAATAAAAACCAATACTGAAAGAAATGTGGAAAACTTTAAATAATTGTTAGCCGTAAAAAAAAACAAACCGATCTTCCTGCTTTTTACTTATTACAAATGTAAACCAGTCTCCGAGAAACAATAGTATTGCTGAGCTTCAAACAATTTTTTTGCAAACATTGGCACTACACTTGCCAACAAAAGATCTGAACATCTAATACTAACCCTTATATGACACAGAAACTGCCAATTCAAGTAGTTTTTTTAGATATCGTACTTTCCGAAGAAGAAATTTAGATATAAATCTAAAACTAAAAAATAGTGATAGCTGTGGTATTGACGACATAAGCAAAATCTTCTCATAAGCAAATTATCCCCTCAATTATGAGTTCTCTCCCTATTTTTAATTGTCATTTACGACGGGTGTTGTCCCATCTTACTCAAACAAGCAAATGGAACGCCAATATTTAAGCTGGTAATAAACATGATTTGAAAACATAGACCTATCTCAATTTCGCCCGTCATTCAAAACTTTTGGAAAAGGTGTTTTTACAAAACGTATTTTTACTTTATAAATCACTCACAAGTATTCTCACACCTCACCAATTTGGAGTTAGGCCAAACGATCAACTAATATGGCCAATAAACGATCTTTATTGTAAAATAGCTAGTAACTCGATAAGAAATTCACACTGTTGGTATCTCCTAGACCTTAGCAGGCCTTCGATACCATCAATCACGATATACTTCTCACTAAATTATCTAAATATGGTATCAGGGGTTTGCTAATGACTGGCTCGGAGCTAGCTACCCTCTCTGATAGGCCGCAAAGTGTACTATGTAATAATACCCTTTCAGACCCAGTTAATGTCACATGTTGAGTTCCAAAGGCTCGATCCTGGGTCCTTTATTATTATCTGATATATATAAATGACCTCCCTTTATCCTCTAATTATGCAATATTTTGTTTTGTTTGATGTGATGACCCAAACATGCTATTTTCTCACCACAACCCGGAAAAAAGTTAGAGACACAGTAACAAACGAGCTGTTGCAATATACAAAACTGGTTCAAATTAAATAAACTTTCGCTGCAATATAAAACAAACAAACCTATATAATTTTTAAAAAATATAAACCAGTAAGTTAACAACCCCAATCTTAAACTAGGACATTAAAATAGATGGGACAGCAAATACAAACAAGTTGACACCAATTAAAATTTTTAGGTGTTTCTCATCGATTCTAATTTATCTTGGCACTCACATACACAACATCTTTCTAAAATTATATCTAAACTCAATGGTTGTCATCCGCAAAGTTCGTACCCTTTCTACCACAGATCCCTACATATCTCTATAATCCCGTGTATTACCATATTTTCTCTTCTGGGACAAGGATCTGGGTGACCCTACACATTCTAGCCTCGATTCTTGATTTTGATTTCAAAAACGAAGTTATCAGGTAATTGTACCACAAAACTCCCTCTGGCTAGCACACACTGACCCTCTATTTTCTACTCTAAAGACCCTAAAAATATACGATATTTACAAATTCCAGCTTGCTATCTTATGTATCAGCATCATAACACCTTTTACCAAAACAATCTCATTGATGAACATTTTAATACAGCCTTACCCTGGCCCTGTTCCTGGACTATGACACTAGGAATGTTCAATCCAAATTAATTAAACCTACTAAAACCGTGCTTGTGGTCACACGTCGGCATCACAGGGCCCATTATTTGGAACAATATTCCTACTCCCATCAAATATCACCCTTTTTGCTTTATTAAAGCAAGATGAAGAATATCTTTATGGCCGTTATTCTTCTTGATTCTTTTAATATGGAATTTATCCATTTTGTTTACTATTCGCGTTAATTTTGACTTTTTGGTCGGATTACGGTTATGTCTTGTTTGTCTTGTACCTGTTTCTGTACGTTGTTCTGGTTTTTTTTTTAATTCGTCGCTATCCTTTGTTTCTGTCTTTGTTTATATTTTTGTTCTAGTAGTTTGTTTTTATGTAAATTTTAAGAGGTCACTAAACAAAAACCCCTCACGCTCTGCGCTTAGTAGTGACCTCGTCAATCGCCAATCATACTGATCTGATTTACCAAAAATTGATTGTTTTACATAATTGCAAATAGTATATATTGGTTTTAGTATAAATAATCATTGTTATATTATTATGTATAACCAGTAATTTATTATTCTGTATGATTACTTCTCTTTTCAATATAATACTTATAATTTGTGCCAACTGATGAGTTTGATTGGCCATTAATATCTGAAAATCTGGAAAAATTAGACCAAATTATGGTTCCGTCATGGTCATTAATTCCGTAAAGTATTTTTCTACAAAAATCCATTATCTAAATTAATAAATTATTTATGTCAAGTATCCATGAATTTAATAAAGAAATAGGTCACTACACACTCACGCTCTGCGTAGTAGTGACCTCGTTAATCGCCAATCATACTGATCTGATTTACATAAATGATTTGTTTACATTATTGCAAATTATATAATATGAGTGGTTTTTATAAAGATATTAATTATATTATTATGTATAACCGGTAATTTGTTATTCTGTATTATCACTTTTCAAAATAATTACTGTTATAATTTTTGCAACTGATGATTGTTTGATTGACAAATAAAATCTGAATCTGAATACACTCCGGAAGGAGTTAGTACTGTTACGTCACGAAAAAAACGCCAACGGACCGATCTCCTCAGCCCGTTTTCAGCATGTCGGGCATTTGTGTCAAAAGTGATTATAAGTGGTTATATAAATATTATACACACGTTTCTTTAATATGTTACAATTATCTTAGAAGATTAGATGATAATGGTGTTGATCGTAACTGGGTTACAAAGATTCGCAGAATTTTGAATTCATATGGTTTCGGATTTGTTTGGAGTAACCATGGTGTTGAGAACCAAAATCTTTTTCTCAGCATTTTTGAACAACGTTGCAAAGATATTTATTGTCAAGAATGGAGATCTGAAAAAGATACATACAACCGTGACTTTTATCTCAACATCAAAACTGGTTATGAGATTGAAGAATACATTAAAAATGTTAGTCTATTTAAACACAGACGTTGCATCACCCTTATTAGGACATGTTCACACAATTTAAATTCTAACAGAAGGTGTCAAATCCCAATCGATGGAATTTGCCAGTTGTGTGATTTGGAGGAGCTTGAGGATGAATTTCACTTTTGTCTTGTTTGTCCTGCTTATAGTGCCCCAAGAGAAAACCTCCTCCCATCACACTACTGGCGAACTCCAACCCGTCATAAATTGTATTCTCTTTTGTCAAATCATAATATCTCAACTAATTTAGCCAAATATTTGTATGTTGCCTTTTGTGTAAGAAAGTCCTCCAGGGACATTACGTAATTATTTTTTATTGTACTATTCTATGACGGTGGCCTGTTTGACTTAATAAATGCCCAAGGCACCGAACGTGTGCTTGCGAAAGAATACGATAAATATTTTTGACATTTCTGGGAATTTTTCACCTTTTTGTAATCATTTACTAATAAATACATATAAACCTAAATATGTTAAATTAAGAGATATATATTCCATTTCTAATCCCTTAAAGCATTATTCGTGATTTGCTCAATTAAATTCACAAAAATCATCAAAATTCAGGTTTATGCATGCACCAGTTGCTAGGTACTCGATAAGTCATTAGCTCGATTCTATTTCATGGTATGATCCGGTTCATATGCGACGGTTTGAGTAGGTTTGACATGTCCGCACAACTTTACGATCGAGACCCCGGGGGCCACTTGTATCAAGGTGGATGATATGCGTGAACACATGACCTTTCAAAATGCACCCTACAACAGCGGTTTTTCGCCGACTAAAAACAAGCTAAACATACCCCTAAACAATAATTTTTATCTTTTATGACTCCCTCAACAAGTACGCAGGCATTGAATCGTAAATATCATACCCTTTATTTTTTTGCTTTGCTTACCTTCCCAAGTTGATACAATATTTTGGATAATTTGATCCCTTTTAATGACAGATACAGGAAAATTTCAGGGGTTAAGAAAAAAACCATACCCTTTTCCATATTTTGCTGTTTTTGACACCCCTAAACGAAGTCCGCGCGGTCATCGCCTGTTGGAAAAAAGACACCCTTTTTACGCGTTTTCTTGTTCACGCCATCATTATCCCCCTTTGCATACAAGTGTGCCCCCCCCCCCGGGATAGAGACTCAAACTTGCCAAAATGGTATTTGAGTAACTGTTATGGCGTTGGTATTGATTTTGAAATATAACCGAGACCTCATCGTATTGGCCTCCAGAACAAATGACATCCGATGTTTATTATTGAACCAAACTGACATTTTGAAATGTCAATTTGTATAAGATATTAGCCTACGGGCAACGTCCTTCTATGCCGGTTGTTTTGTAGTCCCCCACCGGCCGAGGGCCAACCAAGTGTAAATTAATTATAACCCCGTGTCTACTACCTTCCCCCTACAGTAGCTCTGATTGGCTCATTACTGATAGCAACCTCATATACCTCTAAGTGACCCAATCCAACGACATTATACCTTTAAGCGTTCCGAACCACGTCTCTGAGTGGCTCATGCATCCATATAACTCTCTACTAACCAATTCAAATCGTACATTGTTTTTTTTTTTTTCATAATTCGCGCGCTGGCCATCGCCAGGGAAAGATAATTAATGGCCACCCTGTCTACCTGGGGAACCAAATAGTTTAAGTTTCAAACCAATAGAAATAACCGATATGTAAAGCGTCGCCTTTGCTAAGGCCACTGGTAAGGTCTGAACCATTTTGAATTAACCGCCATCACTACATAAAAAGCTGGGTATAGAGTCAGCTGGTTATTTTTCATGTTGATACAAAATGCTAAATATGCAAAAACCTATTTTGCATACATGTTAACATTATGATAATGATTTTCATACCTTATTAACCGCTACCAATTTTAAGTTTCCCTAAATATAGGGGAGACTGGGGCCGGTGCAACACTATTGTCCCCCATTGATCATAGTAACTAACTTATTTGTTAAAGGTAACCACAGTACTATTCCATTTTGACAGGGTCATATTTACTTTATTTGTCGCCGGGTTTGGGGTTTAAACAGGCATGTAATTGTTGGAGCTGTGACTTTTTTAAAACAGGTGTCCATGTTGCAACATGCCTCATACCAAGGTCAGTTGCAACAACTAGTGTGGGGCATTGCACATCAATCAATAAAGAAAACAAAAACCAAAGTTATTCCGTTTATGATCATAAGTTCATCATTAAAGGCTGACACACTGCCATAAAATTATTCAGACCCTAACGAAATCCATTCCACAAATTTGAAAACAATTTTGGGTTTACATTTTTAATGGAGAAGTAACTATATGATTTTCCTTTGTAACTTCACTTCGCACCCAAGGATATATGCTGACATTACTGCCAGCATTTATCAAACTTGAAAACCATGCACTTCAGCAGCTCACACACCATGGGTATTGTATAACAGGCTATTACAAAATACATGGTAAATTCTGGCAGGGAGGTCACACCTTGCATTGTCTGGTGAGCAGGAATTGCCACGAACTGTCACATACCTCTTTTGTTTTTTTTTTTACTGCTTTTACAGAATATAAACATCCAAATTATTTCAAATTTGTGGAAGTGAAATTTCACTAATTAAGGGGTCCAGTTTCATTATGTCTGAATAGTTGTTTTTTCTTTTTGACTGTTTTGCAATTGCTCCCACACTAGTGTTTGCCACGGAACCCCGTGGTATAGGGTATGTTGCAACACTTGACACCCTGTTTTCAAATAGTCACAGCTCCAACAACCTACATGCCTCTTAAAACATAAACCCACTCAAAAAAAGCTAACATATGACCCTTTCAAATGAATTCTGTACTACTTTTACGAATAGTTACTAACGATCAATTGGGAAAGTCTTGCAACCGGCCCCGGTCTCCCCTACTGCAACAGCATTGAAACCCTTTCCAGAAATCTAATATTATTAAATTACTAAAATGCCCCCCAGTGGCGATTATGAGAATTGGATGCAGTATTAATGTAGAAGGAAGCATCCTACATCACTGCTTCGTTTGAAGTCTCCACAGGGTTGCGTCCCTTATAGAGTTCAAAACGAATCTGATATTCTGAGTATCTACTGCCGTTGTGAAGTGATGAACTAGCGGTTTGATGCGATCCCGACGCCTCATGTCGAACATATTAAATATGAAACTTTGAATTAGATTTAGATCAGTGGAATCACCTTGAAAGTTGGGGAACCACGTCTTGATGCTGACGTACTTGATCTTATTTTCCAGCAAGTCCGAATTGGTGAAGATCAGGATGACGGGGACACCAACAAAGCACTTGTGGTTAACAATCGTGTCAAACATGTTGCAAGATTCTACTAGACGATTGGTCTGGCGGTCTTCCATCGACACCTGGTCAAAATCACTTGACGAAACCAAGAACAGGATTGATGAGACACCACCCTCAAAGCACCGGAACCACTTCTGCCCTTGCAATATCTGCCCGCCGACATCAACAAAGCGGAATGGTACATTTCTGATGTCTATGATGTGTTCCAAGATTCCGTTAGTGGCCTTATGGGAGTGTATGATGTCTTTCAGGGAAGGAACATAATCCTGCATACAAAAAAATGAAATGTACACAATCAGTTTCAGTTTATTATGTAGAAATTCTCTCATAACAAACACTAAATAATTGTGAAATTAGTGCACAAACATTATGACAAGAGCGACCTGAACTGCACATTTTCTAACCCAGTATTTAGCAAATCGGTATATTCCTCATGCATAGAAATGTTGACAAAGGAGTGATGCTGTAGTATCCTATTATGCTTAAAGGGGCAACACTGATACGAAATGAACCGGCAACAATAGTCACAGACGGATTTTTCCACTGACCTCTACTCAGGATAGTGGGCTGCCGCACATAGTATGGGGCGGTGTGTTGATGGTTTGAGATTTGTTGGCTTTTTTGCTACAATTGGAATTTTGGGTCTTAAAATGTAGATAATGGTTCTAGGAATCCAAATCAAATTTTTACCATTTTTTATCCCTTCCGTTTGGCAGCCATCTTGGTTTTCAAAATGGCTGCCATTTTCAAGATATTTTGATCTATATCTCGACTTCTGAGCAACCTGGACGGCTCAAATTGGTGGCAACACCAATGTTTGTGATGTCAAGGAACACAAATATCACATCCAGAAAGTTGCAGATAGTTTCATTCAGGAGGTCATCTTGAATTTCAAAATGGCCGCCATTTTCAACATATTTTGCTCTGTATCTGGACTTCTGATCAACATAGACGGCTCAAACTGGTGGCAAAACCCATGTTTGTGATGTCAGTGAACGCAAATATTACATCCAAAAATCACAGATTGTTTCCTTCAGGCGGCCATCTTGAATTTCAAAATGGCCGCCATTTTTAACATATATTACGCCTAATATCTGGACTTCTGAGCAACATGGAAAGCTTCAATTGGTGAAAATACCCATGTTTGTGATGTCAAGGAACACATTTATTACATCCAGAAAGTCACCAATTGTTTCCTTCTGGCGCCATCTTGAATTTCAAAATGGCTGCCATTTTTAACATATACTTCGCCCAATATCTGGACTTCTGGGCAACAGAGAAGGCTCCATTTGGTGGCAATACTCATGTCTGTGATGTTAAGGAAAATATATATTGCATCCAGAGAGTTGCAGATTATTTCCTTCTGACAGCCATCTTTAATTTCAAAATGGCCACTATTTTTTACATATACTTTCCCCGATATCTGGCCTAATGAGCAAAATAGCTCAAATGCTCCTTCCTAATCAGATATAAATCCTATTGCACCAGAACCACTTAAAGCATGGAATCCTGGGAGAGCCATAGCTCTAGATGTTTTAAGAAGTTTGTATATGGGTTTTAATGTTATTGCTGTCATAGTTATGTTCCAGTGCAATTTCAAGTATTGAAACCAGTATCCACAACTATCTATCTACCGAGATGCTGTTCACCATGTAGTGCCATAATGTCCCTGTCTGTCATTAAGTTGGGGATGTCAGATGGATCCTGCTGCATGTCTCGAGCCATCACATCAATGGAGTTAAAGGGGCGACGACCCCTGTTTGGGCATGGTAACCTCCAACATGCGATGTCCGAGACTACCTGATCAATCGCACGATAACAGTGACCGGCAAATCGTGCTCGGCATTGGGCAACCGAAGATGACATTGGGGGATATCTCCATATATCTGTGCTTTGGTCATGCGCTCACGCCAGGATATGTTTTGTACTCTCATAAGAAGCCTGGTATATCTGCCATCCAGTCTATCCTGTAGCTCTTTCTGCATAGTCCAGGTTTCAGATCCATATAACAGGATACTCTCTACACAAACTCTAAAGAACTTCAGCTTTGTTGAATTGGAGATACCAGATTGCCGTAAGTGGTGTAGTTTATTGCAGGCATTCCAGACCTGTCATTTGCGTGACAGGAAGTCTTTCTTGCTGTCGGCAACATAGGACCCCAGGTACTTGAAGTCCCTGACCTCTTTGAGTTGGGTACCATCTATAGTGCAGATAGGTTGATGATTATCTTCCTCATTGACGTTCATATATATACCACATATCAGATCGACTGTTAGAGCTAGATCACCTGCATAGTCAAGGTCTGTGAGATGCTGACTTTGGTGACGTATAGAACGCTTGGGTATGATGGCGAGTCCCTTGTCGTTCATGATGTCAAGACTGTCTGAGGATGTAATCAACCACGATTAAAAAGATATAGGGAGCAAGAGTATCTCCTTGGAGGATTCCAGTAGTTGTTAGGTACTCCTTTGTGGGTCCATCCATGGTCTGCACAAAGCTAGATGGGTTATCATACATGATAGCAATTGCATTGACAAGGAGTGTAGATTGTAGAGGAGTGATGAACGATGTTAATAAGGCAGCTGATTGGTTTCCCATGTAGGTGTCGTTACAAAATTACAACAGTTGATCATGAAATAGTGGATTCTTCCAGATTACAGCAGGAATGTTGCCGGGACCAGGCGTATTGATGTTGTTCAGTTTCTTCAGGCAGATCAGAAGCTCCTCTATAGTGAAAGGTCCAGCTTTGCTAGGAAGGGTGTCTGCTATCTTGTGATTGAAGAAAGGTTCATCGAGGTTAGTGTTATTCTGAACTGGCTTGCCAAGTAGAGAACTAAAGTGCTGAAACCATGTGTCGAGTTGTTTCACCTTTGATTCTAGGTGGGTTAGCTTTCTTATCAGTCAGCTCCCTCAGTGCCTCCCAGGCAGCAGCATGCTTGTATTTGAGATGTAGGGTGTCAAGTGCTTCAGCCTTGGACTTAACATGCTCCTCAAGCACCACAGTGTAAGCATCATCAAGTGCAGCCTTAGCGGCATCAAGGTTCTGTTTGGAGCTTCTGGTGGATTAAGTACGGTGCTTCTTGGTTGCAGAATTCAGTTTTCCTCTGGCTTTGATGACTTTGTCATTTGAGGCAAAGGCAGTATAGTCTTCTTCTTTCTTCTAGGTAGCATCTTCAGTGCAATTTCTTTGTTGGCTGAAGTGACGGCATCATATACTGTGCTGGGGTTCTAATCTTCAAGCTCATCAACAAGTGTGTTGAACCTGTTATGTACTACTACAGTACAGTGGCGTAAATTTCTTTTTGATATTGGGTGGATGCGGTTGATGAAAATTTAAGAATGAAACGGGGTTTGCTGAAAAGATGTATTACTAGCACATGTGCGCGCGAAGCGCGCTAAAAATTTTGCCATTTCGAAGCTAATATCGTTAAATGTAATTGATATTAGAACAAAATGCGCGCGGAAATTTACCATTTTTAAACTATGATGGTAAAATATGAGGTTATTTTTGGTCAAAAACACATGATCAAGCATCAACATTGGGAGGGATGATCGTATTGACCATCCCCCCTCATCAAAATATTGGGGGGATATATCCCCCCCCCCCCCATCCACCCCGGGATTTACGCCTATGCTACAGTATACTGCTTGCAGTGCTTTGTATCTCCCCTCCCTTCCCGTGCATTGGGTTTTAGGGATCTAGGATGGGGTTTTACTCTGACGGTAACTTATCTGCTCCTGCAAGAGACAAATTCGATGATCAACTTAACAGCTTCAAAAGTGTTGTAGCTCTTTGAGTTCTTAATGCTGTTTAATTATCCATCCACCCTTATCAGAATGTGCAGTTGGGGGGACAAGTTCTCCATTTGGGCGACAGTAGGCCTGTGTCCACATTCTACTTGCTTGATTTTTGGAATCCCTTGTCCAGGGCAACAAGGCTAAACCTTTTCACGAATTCCCTCACGTACGCCCCACATCCACTGGACCAAGTCTAGCACCGCAATCTCCAGGGATGAACAGAAGATTATGGGCTGGAACTGCACCGGTGGCAGTGGACGGTCCATGGTTAAAGCGAGAGAAAGTTTCATCTAGATTGTTTAGCAGCAAATACTGTTGTTTCCGGAGTACCCATCCGTGTAAGGATTCAGGATGCGTCATTTACAGTGACAAGGCTGGCAACGTGACTTGAGATGCCTTTGGTGACAAACGAGCCCCCACACCTCTTGTAGCTGCATTTTCTTGTTTTTCCAGGCGGGGAGGTGCAATAAGTGCATAGCAATGGATATTCTCTTAGTAGAGTTTGCTGTGCACAATGCGGTGCTTCTTGTAGCAGAGGAAACATCATGGTAGTTGGGCTTCATAATGCAAGTTCTTATGTCAAGAGGGCCACCGGAAGGAAACAATCTGTGACTTTTCGGAAGTAATATTTGTGTCCTGGAATCACAAACAGGGTAGTGCCGCCCCACTTGAGTCCTTCTATGTTGTTCAGAAGACGATATAGAAGCAAACATATGTTGAAAATGGCGGCATTTTGAAATTCAAGATATCCGACTGAAGGAAACATTCTGCGACTTTTGAATGTGATATTTGTTGTTTCTTGACATCAAAAAACAGGGTATTGCCACAATTTGAACCTTCTAGTTGCTAGAACTCCATATATAGAGCCAAAATATGTTGAAAAATGGCGGCCATTTTGAAGTACAAGAGGGCCGCCAAAACGGAAGGGATAAAAATGGGTACATTTGCTTTGGATTCCTGGGGACCAATTATCTACATTTTAAGACCCAAAATCCCAATTGTAGCAAAAAACAAGCCAAACAAAAGAAACACGGTCCATACTAAACAGTTGAATGGTCGCCGAGTGAAACAACTGGAAGCTTGCCTTTTCGACTTGGCAATTTGGCACGGGAAACAATGCAACCACCTGCTGGTGCACATATTCCAACACAGATGTTCTATGGTTATACAAAAATCCTTTAAACTTGACAAGGTGTATGCCAACGTTCCAGTTGTTTGCACTAGGCGACTTCAGACCCACTATCCATTGTGTAGAGTTCAGTGTTTTTCCCGTTAAACCTGAACCACCTTTTATGACCAGGTTTTCTTGCAAGGACGTAAATAAAATCTAGACCGCAGCGCCAATGTTATTTTACAACTTTATTGTGGGGGTGAGATTTTACGAGAGCACTTCGAAATGCCCCTGTCGAAGTTATAGCCCAACCAACAGCTCTCCACATTTTAGTACCCACACACAGTTTGGGGCCGTTTTTTGTCGCGGATGTCCGTAAATATCGGACGATTTCGGCCGGTGAGAATGGTACGTGCAAATTACTGACATGCTGGTGTTTAAACCCTAGAAATTGTCGGTGTAATTCTTTTAGATTAATTTTTTAAGGTAGAAACGGTGTTTTTTTGTAAAAATTTGTTTGTTCTTATTTAAATGAAAAGTTTGGGTTTGTTTACTGGATTTTGAAGTATTGTACGAGATAGCTATCACTGCTTAAAGATTGATCGGAAAATCGCGCTTTTCTTTCTAGAGACGCGGATTTTGTTTTAAAATCGCGTATATGTGTAGTAAAAATAAATATTGCTGCCAAAAAAAGGAAATTACCGTGACGGGTGATTTACCAACGATTCCCTAGGGCGATTGTAACGAGGGTAGCTTGGGTAAGTTACCGGTGGTAATAGCGGGTTAGTTCGAGGTTACTGTAACGGGACACTCCCTATGCGACAGGGCTATGACGTGTCAAGCTAAATAGGGGGGGTTACATGGAAGAGCTTTTTGACGAAATTAAACCAATGATATCATTGTTTGCAGCGCCGAAGACGAACCTCAGTATATAATTGTGTGGCATTCTCCCCAATATTATGTTCGTGTTTTAGCTGAAATATTTGTAGATGATAGATACTGACATCTCGCAATACCTCTTTCTCTGAAGATCGCAGTGCAGTAGTTATTCGTATTACATTGAAAAAATACCCAGAATGCGTTTGCGGTAACACTAGCGAAGCGTTACACAGCTAATTGAAGCCTGAAATGGTCAGCTTAACTCAATGCGTCTCAATAATACTTAAAAAATAGGACTGTTGGTTTGGGTTCGATTTTCAACTTTAGGGTGATTTTTTTTTGGGGGGGGGGTATTTCTTTGTTTATTGTATTTTCGAAATGTTATTGTTTGGGTGTTAACAGAGATTTTTTTTTCGCAAGACATGACACATCACCAAAAGTATAACATATAGGCCTAAAGCATAACAAAATAAATTAACACAAATAAAAATGAAAAAAAGAACAAATGGAACTGAAATAAAGAAACAGATCAGTACAAATAAAATAAAAAATAAAGCAAACGAAAAACTAATAATAAACGTATGAGAAAATAATAACAAATAATTTAAAAAATTAAAACCATAAAAAAAATAAAAAACGTGTACACTAGTCTTAGAAGATATTAAAATAAATCCGTTAAGATAAAAAAGGAAATAATTAAACATTAATTACAGATTAGGTTATATAGCGCCTTCCCAAAAGGAATAGAAATATAAAAATGAATATAAATGAAACCAAATAAATTTTAAAAAATCAGTTACAACATAAAATAAAGAAACGACAAAATAATAAAAAAATAAAGGCCAAAATGGTTAGAAAATCAAATAAACGGGATGTGAATACATAAAATATTTTAAAAAAATAAATAAAATCAAAGAGTATACACAAAATATTCATAATATAAATCGTTAAAATGAAAATACACTAAATAATTAACCCACGGAACAAAATAAAGATTGACCAAATTAAGTACAAAACAAACCAAAGTAATAAAGTGTAATACACACAAATAAATTACAAATTAAAACCAAAAATTTGAATATACCCCAAATATTAAAGGTGCCTTTGTTGCGACTTAGGTCTATTGTGTTGATAAGAGAGCTGGCACTTGCACATAAGCCCCATCAAAGTACCGTGGGAAACAAACTTGAGGTTTTGATGTGAAGCAATGAACTGCATTATTGCAAAGCTCTATTCAATACTGTGGCTTAAAATGATGTTAACCACTAAAACGGCGGGTTTTTTGTGTATACTTGGGAATGAAATGGATTTGAGGGCTCACAAATTTCAGGACGATACGATAATGAGCAACAAAATCAGTGAGACAAGCAGGTCACGCTGGCATGCATTATTTTCTTTTACATGCAAACAATGGGCAAGCGCTGACCTCTCAGTTGGTAGAAACGTGTAAACATAACTTCGTTTTGGGTGGGATCGTAAATACGTGTTTTCATTTTACAAATATTGGCAGAAATGTTGATAAAAGTCTACTTCCTACCTCAGATATTATAAGGATATTTTGGGGGTTGGATTGCAAAAACAGGATGGAAATGAAAAGTGAAAAAAAAATCGGTTTCAATAATTGCGTGGTCTTGACAATTCAGAGAGGCCCCACATCATATAAATCTCTGCTATTATTATGATTATTATCATTTTAAGTAGACCAAAACATTAAAGGGAATCTGATTGTAAAAAGAGTCTGTGCACGTGAAGCAGCTCGTATTGGTTTTGAGAAAGCGAAGACCACGGTTAGTTAATAGATTGCAGTTTTGGAACATGAATTCCATATACTTTAACATGGCGAAAAAATCACCTGATGCACTACAGACCGTGTGGGGAATCAAAACAAAGAGCAAGGACGCGTGTCTTTTGTGTCTGTGCAAATCCATGCCTTTTGACATGTTACAAAAACATTTCTACGTATCATTGTGTCACTGGCCTCAGGATTGGACTGCTCATTCGCAAGTACCAACAATTTACTTAATCATCATGAGGTAAATTTAATACATGTACTCTTACATAGATTCGAACCAGGGCCTTATGATTACAACTCCTAAACTTATCCACTACACACATAACTGTACAGATGTACAATGATTAAAATGATATAAGATCAATATATATATAGATGATATATTATATATATATAAGATTATATATAGAGGATATATATATATATTATATATATATATATATATATATGTGGTGTGTGTGTGTGTGGTGTGTGTGTGATGTGTGGGTGTTGATGGGTGTGGGTGTGATGTGTGTGGGCTGTGGTGGGGTGTGGTGGCTGTGTGGGTGGGTGTGTGCTGTGTGTGTGTGTGGTTGTGGTTGTACTCTTTTTTGTCAAATTAAAAATAATATAATACAAAAGGAATCGAGTTCGACAAGCGTTTTAAACTATTTTTTAAATGAAGAGAGAAAAATAAGATTTTGCAATTTTACGATGTTACTTACGACATTATTTGACACATGCAGGCCTACAAAATCCCCAGGCCCATGGGACCGCAAGGTCCAGAAAAAAATGACAAACTGCAGAAAATTTCAAAAGTAAGGAAAAAATAAACAAAAAACACCCTAAATTTTTATACAAAAAGGTTAAATTACAGGACCAGGATGGCACCAGAGTGTGTCAAAATACTGGTCATCACGCTGTAAGGACTTGTGTAAAATGGCTTGTGATGTGAACTTCATGCACATATTTGACCAGGAAAATTTTGCCCACTTCTTTGAAGGTCCCAGGCAGACAGAGATTTTTTTGTAGGCCTGAAACATTGTTATAGTTTAAAAACGATTTTCACAGTTTTAATTTTACATAAACAACAATTAAGTTACAACACCAGAACGTTAATATACGGAAAAGTATAATAACGGTCAGCGTATAAATACTCCTTTTTTTAAAATGTGTGTAATTTTGACCAATGTTATTTACATTTTTTACTGGATTCCCCCCCCCACAATGTATTTTATTTGTTAGGTTAGGTAAAATCAAGCGTTGAAGATTATTGAATTAATTGGGTTACCGTAATTTAAAAGGTTTAAAGCCTGGTAAAATTAGGAACTTTTTTAACAGTGAACTTAAGACAAAACCAGTTCCAAAGCGACCCCACCCCCAAAAAAAATCGCGGCCACACGGTTGCACATCCCGATCTGAAAAATGTCGAGTGGCCGTCCCCCGGTTATAAAACAGCATGGTGAAATTTCATGTGGGGTAGTTCATAAGAGTAATATCAAAATGGTGAGCACATGGTATTGTTTATCAAAACTGTTTTGTAAAAGCAGCCGCAAAGAGTGCCGGAACCGGAAAGAGTGCTTGTGAGGAATAATTCTGTTTTGTGACAGTGCCATGTACCAAAATCTTAGTCGGGGTTGGTTCCTGTAGGCTTTTGAGGCGGTTTTCTTGTGTTCCATATTGACCAAACAAAGAATAGAAACACGTTTCTTAAACTAAAATGTTTCATCAAATACCCTTTATTTTGTCGCAACGGTTGTTGTGTTAGATTTTACAAAGTTCATATTTGTGGGTAATTTTAAAAAAAAACTATGACATGTAAAAATTATTTCCAATACAAATCCATTGGCAAATTAAAATAATTCGGGAAATATGGTAGCATTTCTACCCCACTGCATTTGCCCAAATTTGGGATTTTGGTTGGCTGTATAGAGGTGGGATAAGAGGGTCATATTTGGTTCATAGTTTCAGATCACTTCGAACACAAGCTACAATGATGACTTTATTGATTGCTTATCCCATTTTCAAGAAAAAAAAATTAAAAAAGTGCGAAAACCAGCGGTTGGCCCCAACGAAAATCCAAAATGGCCCGCCAAAATTGGCCACAAAAATCATTATTTTGAATCATCACTTGAAAGATTTTGTTTAATCACTTCATTTTTGTGGCATACCCAGTTTTGGACGGGCAAGAATCATTCTATGCCATTTCTATCTCACCACGACTTTTACGTTTTCTCGATATGGCAGTTTTGCCTAAAATTGGGACTGCGAGGGCGGCTTTCCAAAAAATACATATCGTATTATGAAAAAAATTTTTAAAAATTTTAATGGTTGGCCTTGGCCATCATCAGAATTTTGATGCATCTTTTCCGAAGATTATAGCTTGGTAAACAACCTACCATTTTCCCTGATTAATTTAAAATTTAACAAAAAACACTCCATGAAGGTACAGGGGTCAACAAACTTTCTTACGTGTGGGTTTAAATGCGGGGCATTTTTATGACATTGTTAAAAATGCCTAGTTGTAAAAACCGCAAAAAACACCACGCAAGTCCAATTTTCGCATCTTGTGTCACTAATAAAACTATTATAAACTTTTTGAATGTTAAAATCACCATATAATTGGAGATGCGCATTTTTTATGCGGAAAGCGGCCATCAGAGGTCAATTTTTAAAGCAAAAAAATGGCAATTTTCAAGAAAATGAAAGGCTATGTGGTGGGATGAAAAGTTGATTAGACTGATTTCCTAATACCCCAAAACATGGTATTGCCACCCAAAATTAAGCAAAATGGAACAAAAAATAATTGAGTTATGGTCCAAAAATCAAATTTTTGACAATTTGGCGGCCATTTAGATTTTTCGATGGGGCACCCCTGGTTTTGAAACTTTTTCATTTTTTTCTTGGAAAAAGTGGGCATCAGGGTGGTGAATTAAATCATCAAAATGAGCCTGTGTTCGAAGTGATCTGACACATTGACCTTCTAGCCCCACCTCTACTTGTACTCTTATTGTATTACATTAACTAAGGCCCGTATATGAAGTTTGATATATACCCGGTCATCAGTTTACCTTTGTAAATTGTTATAACTTCAGTAGCTGCCACCTGCAAAAACCATTGTTATAACAGGGTTAGATCTAAGAAACTACTCGCAGTGGCGTAGCCAGAGGGGGGGAAGCTGCCACCGTGGGCAATCTTGCCCCCCCCCGGCCCCGTGTAAAAAATAGTGATTTTAGATTAGGACCATATACTATACTTAACAAACATTTTATCTATTACCTCTGCTGCCATGATTGAAAATGAGGCATCTGGATTGGTCAGTGTGCTGCCCATTATTCTGCATAATGGGTCGCGAATGCATTTCTCATTATAGATCACCCGTTTCGGTACCAGAATGAAATAAAGGGTGGCAAGCTCATTTTATGGGCTCATAATGTATTCTCGGCCCGGAAAAAAATTAAAATATAATGGCTCGGCTGCGCTTCGCCTTATTATTTTGTTTTTCCGACCTTGGACACATATTTCGCCCTTAAATGATACTGCAAACCATTAGTCTTGGTCAAAGACGCCTCGCATTTTATCAACCAACCGAGATCGCGCCGAAGGCGCGTGGCGAACGCCGGGGGCGTGAGGCCGAGCGGAGGACGGAATGATTACGACTCAGATTTGAGCGGTCCAGAGAGAGGCGGAACACCCAAATTGAATAACTAATCAAAGCCTTGATAAAAGGCTTATCACCCTTTAATTCTTAAATAATGATTCCCCCCCCCCCCCCCCGACCCCTCCCCCGCAAAATATATGTGCCCCCCCCCCCCCCCCCCTGAAAAAGCTGGCTACGCCAGTGGATAGTGATAACTAGTACGAGTGACTTGATCTTTTCAAGCCACATCCAGTTTGAATGGTCTTCAGGGGTGATCTTAGCATTTTTGCCTTTTTGCTAAAAATGGGCGTTTTGTTGTTTTGCTTGTCATCTAAAAATTATATAATTTAATTTGTATATTCTCGTCTTCCCAATTGTTTGAGAAAAACAAGGCGTTTATCTGTGTAATTTGTCATTTAAAATAATGTAATGTAAAATGTAGAAATAATTCCATCGAAATTTTACATTGAATAGGATTATAAAACTGGCCCTTGTACTTTTTCTCTTGGTGGAAGACTTCATGTCACCATTAAAAGTATTTTTTAATTACTTTTGTAACGAAAGTATTTTTTAAAATTTTGTAACGTAAAAGTATTTGAATTACTTTTAACGTAAAAAAGATTTTTTTTACAACTTCTCATTCTCAAAAAATAGGTTAAATCTGTGAATAACAACATTCATGGAAAAAGGCTTTCAAAATGATGTTATTAGAGGGTCTCTGCACACGCAACACGGGACACGCAACGCACACACCGCACGATTCATGTACACAACGCACATGTGATCAAGGGGAGCCTCTGAAATCCTGCCTCATGTAGGAAATGTGTTTTAAGCAATAATGCAATTTTTGATAAGTTTGGCACACATTACTTGGTGATGGTCTAGGAAAACTATACCTGCGAACGGAGAATGCTAAAAAATGCGTATTTATATAAATTAAGACGATTTTGTAATTAGAATTTCGATCCCAGATTGGACTTAACGGAGAGCTGGAAATGCTACGTTTATGTCCGTCCATGATGAAATAGTGCCGGGAATAGTGCCCCTCGAGAAAATAACCTCTAACTTGATTTGCCTGAACCAATAAAATAACTAATGGATGAGCGTAGACACGTACATGGCGTTATTTCCCGGCTCTTTTTCACATGTCCAGCAAGGTCAAACCAATTAAATTTATAAGAATATATAATTAATTATTCATAATTAAAAATTTCTCTTCGTTTGTGAGACACAGACATTTTCGAGCTTAACCATTCACAGGTATGGTTTACTAGCCAGTTACCAATGCAACCGTGTAAAAATCTCAATTTTTTTTGAAAATTGGGGGCGCTCTTCAAAAAATGTGCTAATATTGCTTTAATGTCCGTGCTACTCTTTATTTTTTTTTTATAAATAAGCACTCAAATATGAATCACACCAGAATCACACCCACTTCAGAAAACAAAAGAATGACAAATTGCAATCATTATAATAAACTCCACCCACAATGGTATTGTCCATTGTATTTAATAATAATACAAACATGCAAGTATCAGTGTTATCAGCTCTGGGCATCTGAGTACACAATTTAAAAAAGCTATAGCAATGTCAAGCAAAACTCTCTCATGTTCAAGGAAAGTTCGTTACTTTCCATTTCCGAAACTGCAAATATAAACAGATCTCTACTAGACGGGTGAACTCATGAAAAATACCAATACTATAACTCATACAGGCTGATTCAAAAAGAAGTTTGCTCACTTTTATTGGAGTTTAGTAAAAAAATCTGTAAAGAATTCATTGTAAACTAATATGTCATTAGAACGAGCAGTTTCTGATTGTCTAATTAAAAAAAGATTTTTAAATTTGCTTGTGCCAAACCCGAGTTATACTAATTTGAATAAAACCACCCATTTTCCTGACTGCACACATCTGTGTAACTTGTATTAGTTTCTATTTGCACCAAATCAATAATGCGTGAACAAGAAAGACTCCATTGGTTTGCAACTTTCATTGTCAAAAAGTTTTCAAAACGCAACAATCAAGAGAAAAATATTAAATTCTGACACTTCCAAATGATATGAATTTGAACTCACGACCTTGCCACTATTCCCTCGTTGGTAGATTCCCTTAATTTTTGAAAAAACTAATGCAGAAAGATTTTGCGATGAAAAATAAGTTATATTATACCTTGCTGAGATTATCGAAAAATGAACTTAATTATCGTTTAGGATTTATGATTCTTAAGCATGAATGTATAGTTGCTAAACTTTCAATTTTTTTTTACAATAAAATCTGCAAACCAAGGGATCTGTCTTGTTCATTCTTTATTGATTATTGTGGGAATGAAACTACATGACTGAGCAAGTTACCGATGTGTACAGTCAGGAAATGGGTGATTTTTTCAAATGAGTACACTACTTTGGTTTTGGCCATGTGCACATTTAAATTCTTTTTTTAAATAGAATTGCTCTTTGCAATGAAATATTACTCTACAGAGAATTCCTTTTAGATTTGGTAATAACCTGAAAAATGAGTAAACTTTTTTGAATCCGCTGTATAGGTAGGTAATATACCTTTTTGAGCTTAGGAATAGCTGAATAAAAGGTATCTATTTTAACACCGTTTATTTTACCCCTGTAGTAACTATTCCCCCTTATTTCTACACTTTCCATTATGGAATTTCCTTAAATTTGTAGCTAGGACTATATGTTATTCCTGATAAATACTACAAAACGACGTTACAAAAAATACAAAGAAGAATTTGATGTGGCCAAAATTTACTTGGGGTCAAAAATAAATTTCTTTGTCTATGACTATGAATTCAATAAAAGTGATTGTTCCTATATCTGCATCCAGAAAAAAACCAAGAATGTTGTATTTAAACCCTTCAGGTTGTCATAGTATAAAAATAGTATGGACAGTTTTAGACCGGTGGGAATCAACTTCATTTAGGTAGGGCGTGTGCGACCTCGCGGATCGAACAAAATGCGAAAGGGGGGTCTCTACGAACTGCAACCTTTTCACCAACTAAACTATATGCAAACTGGATACCAGTCACCCTTCTTCAGCATTAAACACCCAGTCTACCGTCTTTAAACAGCATCTCTGATTGGCTCATTACATACAACCTCTGAGGAACCAATCAGAATAGACATCTCGATATCGTCATTGAGGTGCACAAAGTCGTAGGCCTATCTGCATTTATTTTGCAGGAAGAAAAGCAGTTTTCTATTTTAAATGATTTTTTTAAATTAAACTGTTTTGACTAATTCGATTGAAGCTTGCACCATAATTAGCTGAATGGTGCACAAAACGGCCGGCAGGTACCCAGTTTTTTTTCGGTCGGGGTTCCAAAATATCGCGTCTCTTCTTTTAAAGATGATCAAAATTTTAAAGGGTTAAGATGTAGTGTTAATATCAGGATATGGTAACGGTCTATGAGTTAGAATTACCGAACATTTTTGGGGTTGCTTACATGGAAATCGCATAAGAAAATCATTAAGAGCCATTATCATTTCCTATAACTTAAGGTTAAAAGCTGAAGGTTGTTTTTCATTGCCAGATATTTTGTGTCTTTGTTAATAAGACTTTAAAACCAATGCTTTATTGGGATCAAAACGGTTAATATTTGTAGGAGCCGTTGAGCGCATTGGGCAAATATATAGTTGGCCATTGCTTTTCGTTTCTTTTCTATGAGATATTTGCTTAAACTCGAACAAATAGGACCGAAAAATTGATCTGTTCGAAACACACACTCAAACATATTTAAAAAATACTTGCCAGCTTGACTCTTCCGAATATCATGTTTCGTGTGCCAACATGGGTAGAAATATTATGTAATGAGTTTTTCCCGTTGGATTCTTCAATTATTTTTATATTTTTGGAAATACAGGCATCATGTCCGTGAAAAACCCTAGTTTATACGTTATCGTGCACCCAAGCAGTTGCTTATTTGGTAAAACTTCTAATAAGATATCGATGGTGGATCTTTATTTCAAGGTAAACATAACGGTACAACATAATGCGAGTTGGAATAGTGTTTCTTCAGCCTCACAATGATAATAGACCGGCAGCAAAGAAGGTTTTGATCAACGAACGACGGCTACCAATATCGGAACACGGGAAAATTCAGAAAAATATAAAACTTGCAAATAATAGGAATGTCTGCA
Source organism: Ophioderma brevispina (assembly GCA_023653785.1). Lineage (NCBI taxonomy): Eukaryota > Metazoa > Echinodermata > Ophiuroidea > Amphilepidida > Ophiodermatidae > Ophioderma > Ophioderma brevispina. The sequence goes on along the minus strand of JAMKCH010074171.1, from coordinate 83,899 downwards.
GGAGGTCCGCTGCGTGCATATGGCCCTGTGGGAGGGGTTAAAGTTACTATGGGGGGGGGGTCAATGTTTAAACTGCTTTAAAAATAATGTAATATAGCTAAATATTCCTTAGGTAACCAGGAGTAAAAAAAATCAAGGGTCACATGATGTGGGCTCCTTTCCAAGATATTTGGGAAATAGGCTAAAGGTAATTTGTTTATTCAAGAACGTCAATGTTTGTAAGACCAAAGATTTCTCTGTAAAAATAATATTTTTTTGAAAATCATACTGATTCAAGTAGCCATTTATTTTGCATAGGGTGGTGTAACGTCCCCTTCCCCATAGGTCTACAGGGAATTTTGGACACCTTCCATTATAACAAGAAGATGATGCCGAAAGTGCAAAAAAAAAAGTATTTCATATTTGGAATCAGTCCAGCAACCTCTCTGATTATGTCATCAGATGGCATTTTGTTGCTTTAAAATTTTGAGAACGTAGTAAACCCTATTCTTTGGTACAAAAAGTTTTGTGTGCATACTGCGCAGAGTAAGAAGTGTTGTTGGCAATATTATTTTTCCCGTATAGGTATTGAATACTTAAATGTTTTAAAACTGTAAAAACAAAAAAACATTACAATTTTGAGGAATTTGGGGGGTGTGTCTTAACTCCAAAATGCCACCTGTTTTCATGAAAATCGAACACAATTTTTTAGGAGGGAAAATGTTTTGAGCCAGTCAGAGCTAGAGATGAATATAATTAAAAAACACACAACATCTGAAATCGGTCAATTATGACCCACAGAACTTTTTCAGTAGTTTACCGTGGTTCTTGAGAAAATGATATACAACTATGAATGTATGACAGCAATAAGTGTTATGAACCTGGAAATACAGAATTTCAAACAAGAGAGGGGTTAATTTAAATTATTTTTATTGTCCATATATACTTGTAAGAAGCCACCAGGTGTCATTAGAACTGAATCAATGCGTATAATGAGATTCTTTTGCTTCCGGGTTTGCTTCACATTGCTGATGAGTTTTTGCAGAAAAGTATTCGATTCTTTTTTTTTCTCTGTGATAACAACCACTTACATAATTTGTTATTTTAGACTGTTAAAACAAAACAAATACATGAAACACATAATAGCCCTATTTGCATAATGATACAAAACTAAAATAACAACTACAACGATAAGTGTTTTAAATAATATTTGTATCACATAAAGAGAAGCTACACCATAGACCACAGACAGAGCCGGTGTAAAAGGAGATATAGTCCACCGGGAACTATAGCTCCACAGACGACAACGGAAAAAAGCGTGAAACTGATGTTGCGTGAAGAGTCAACTGAATCGAGTGGCCTATTCTTTACCGCTGTAGTGGACTATGAGACCGGCAGACTATAAAAACTTCTAAACAAGAATGGAACTCCGATTGTTGCTCGTTACCTTACGGTCTGATTAAGTGATTTGCTGTAGAAAGACTGTTCAGTTCCGGCGGAACCGGTGGGCAGTGGCGTAGCTATAGTGGATGTGGCGCCCGGGGCAAGATCATGAAGATGTTAACTTGGCGCCCCCTCCCCCCAAGGCCTCGCTTTAGGGGCCCTAATGTGGTTCAGAGGCAAAGCCCCTTACGGGGGTCCAGGGGGCGGAGCCCCCGGAAGCTGCCGGGTTTTAGCATGTTTGAATGCTTTCAGAGAGCTCTTATCTCATTATCATGAAGTAAATGATCTGCCCCTAATGAAGTCCAGGGGACGAAGCCCCCGGCAGCTCACGTTTTTTTCTCAATGTAAGTACCTTCAAGGCTCTCAGTTAATGAACTATAGCGTCCTACTGCCTGTGAACATGTCATTTTATTTTCCCCAACATCATTTCAGCGCCCCCCTGAGGTGGTGCCCGGGGCACGTGCCCCCCCCCCCCCCCCCCCCAAAAAAAAAAAAAAAAAAAAGGGTCGGGAGGGGGATGGCCCTCGACTTTTGGAACACAATCTGGTATATTTGGTCCAATTTTCGAAAATCGAAATAATCCCAGACCACTATAAACCACAAACTATTTGGCCCCGATTTGAAAAATGTTTAGCCGTCGCTGAGCTGCTATTGACATGACTTCAGATACAATATTTCGGAGTGTAATTTTGTTACCGTCTACACAATATTAATAAAAACTTTGACGTGATGATTTACATTACAACAGGTATCATAAAAAATCAATAAAAATTAAAAAAACAAATGTCACATCAAAATAATACATTTTTGCTTCAGTGTCCCCCTTCCGCGTGAAGCGCCGAACCCCTGCAATGTTCACTTTCCAAAACACATTTTGTTATGCAAATGTGATAGAAATAATTTTGAAATTTACAAGTGGTTTACTTTTTAATGCTTCTAGGAATGATCAACGGTCTTAAAATCTATTTGATGGGTTACGTTTTATTTTGAATATGTGTTTATGAAGTGTTTATGAAAGGTTCATATATCAATCGGCGGGAAGGGGGAAGGGGTTGTTCACAACTCAGTGAAATAGATTTTATGATGCGCATAAGTTGTACGATGCACTTGAGACTTCGATGACGGGTGTGATGAAGCTTCACTGTAGGTTTCAGAATTGCAAGTTTTAAAGAAATCCTACACTATAAGCGTTGTTGAAAATCTGGTTGTCAATTAGATGACAAATATTTGATTTTCAAGTTTTTCTTTATTGTAAATAGTGGACAAATCGTAGTTATTAGTTCCTTCACTTTCACCAAGGTAAGCCTTCTGAATGAAGTAAACACAATGTTCATTGAAGTCAGATGTCATACCGACAAAGCTGTATTTATTATTAGTATTTTTTTTAAATGAAGAACAAATAAGAGATTGGTTAATAATAAATCAATATCGAAATGGGGTAAGGGTGATAGCAGGACTCTTGAAAAATATTCACATCCCCTTCCTCGTCAGAAGTAGTATAAACAAAGATTCGTTGGGCAAATCCTTAGTCAAATTGAGTACATAATATTATCTTGTAAAAATTCACAAAAATATTGCATTGCAGCAAAATGAATAATCTTATTACGCATCAGAGTATCAGTGGATTTTGATTATGATAGTGTTATTTTGCTGAATATTAAAAAGAGAGAAAAAGAAAATTATTTGAGTATGCAGCCATAATATTAAGAGCTTTGGCACAAATATCTCTAAGTATAAGCATGGAAGAAAGAGATAGAAGGAAAAGCACATCAACTTCCACAATCAAATTTTAATCTGTTTATCCATTCACCCGCACAAAAGGAAGGGATTCAACAGCGACCCTTTGATCATAATTCCTCTGCCGCAATCGATGATCGGCGAGCAATCATTACTGTAGATTTTTTTGAAAACTCTATGTCCCAACACGTAAAAGTGTAAAAGTATATTGCATATTACAACATGTTCCGGCTGTCTCCGGTGTGTATTTGTTGTTTTCAAAGTTAATGTACATCGTTATAGCGTTCAGCTTTATTGCCCAAGACTGCCCAGTGGTGAAAAATAAAGAATGAAAGTTTGACTAAATTTGAACGTTGGACCCGGGGGCCGTCTTGGATTTTCGTTGGGCACCCATGCTCGTTCCAGGGGGTCTGAAAGTGACCCCATAACGGGACCAATTTTCAGTTAAAATATCCCCGGCCCCTATTTGGACCGGTGTGAAAGCAGATATAGTCCGGCGGGAGCCACAGTCCGAGGCTCCATAGACGATAACGGAATAAAGCGTAAAAACTAATGTTGCGTGAAAAGTCAACTGAATCGATTGCCCTATTGTTCACCATTGTTCTCGGATATGAGTACGCCGGACAATAATTACTTCTACACCGGCTTTGGTGAAATTATACTAGTTTTCAGTGAAAATATATCACCTAACGGTACAGCAGTAATATGACATCCTTACTGTGATATTTTAAATACATTTTCCACTAGTATTATCCCAGTTATATAAACTCTCTTTCGAAATTCCACTTATAATGTATTATAAACGTGTTTACTTGTATGCAAAATATTTTTGATTTTTTACATAATTATTTATCATATTGTTTTGCTGAAGGCCTATTCTATGATGAACAAATAAAAATTGATTGAAGATAATTTGCAGTGAGATTGTACCCCTTGCGGGACCTGTTCTCAATATATGAACAAAGATACACATTTAAAATAGCCAATATACAAGAAAAATGACACTTGTGCTACTGCAAGAAAAAAATAAAATCATTGACAATTTCATATTTTAGGATATGTTTAGGTTAATTTTTCCTATTTGTATCATTGAACCAGTCACAATCACAACTGAATTTGTACCCCAGCGGGACTAGAACTTGATTAATTTGAATTGATACCCCTAGCGGTAGTCCCGCATTTGCAGCTAGTCCCTCTTTTTTCGGAACGAGTATGGGTTCCCAACCAAAATCCAAGAACCCCCCGGGCGTATTGATCGGTTTCCATGGAAGCCGCCATATGTTTGAGTATTTACTTCGCAGCATTCATCGCGTGCGGATTCGCTGATTCCCGATGACCCGGAATCTTTACGCAATGAAGAAACAACCACGAACTGAGAATTTTCTCGAGCGAGAAAATCTGAATAGGATTATCCTCGGAAGGGCCACTTGAGAGAATATGAAAAACAATTGCAATTGTGGGGCGGCAGATAGATCGTTCAAACGTCAAGTGGGTCGATGTGCTTCCTGCTATATATATATCGCTTTCTTCCATGGTAAAAGGCAATTTTGTCAAAAGTAGTATGCATTATAAAAATATAAAGCAGTTAAAATGCTTGTCTAACGGCATAGTATTATTAAACATATAACGACACGCTATTGGATTTATAACATTCCAGGTTTTATTCTGGATTCTCATTGTCCTTCGTATTGAACACATTTTCTTTTGGTAATCGTCTGCCAACAAGTTTATATTAATGACTTTCTGTCAATCTTATTATCTTTATTATTTAAAAAATATAAAATTGTTTTAAGACAATGCAATTTTGCTTGGCTCAACTTTTTACATAGAGCAACAAATACAAAATTTATATGTTTACCTTTAGACAGGGTGTTCTAGAAGATTATCTGATTAACATATTGTATTTTTTCATAAAAGATTGCTTGTAAATGAAATTGGAAAAAAATCACAGTAAGATGCCTTAACATTTCCTCAACGAATATAGGCTTTTTACAGATATAATTTACACTATGATACTTAGGCCAGTATGAAGTGGGATATTACATGGACCCACTCCATGAATCATCTACAATTCCAATCATCTCCGAAATACGTGATATTTAGTTTTGTGGCAAAGAAGCAAATTACCGGTTGTGAATTTCAAACCCTCTAAGTTATAGCACTTATGCTTTATTTCTTTCATCAAAGGCAACTATAATGGATAAGTATTACTTTTTCCATACCACACTTTGTTTGCGAATTTTTAAGTTTTGGGAAATGCTAAACTGGGGTCATTGGAACTGAAAGGTACCAAAAAAGGAGGTAATGATGACATCATAAACTGAAATGTGGTGCATTTCCGACATGCTCAAAATCAACCGTTCAATATGAAAAAACTACAGAATCATCATTTTATGCTCACACTTTTGACTCATTGCTGTAAATGTTATACTACGTTTATCTTACACTTGGAATTACTGTTCTTTTAAGTTTAAGCAAAAATAAAATGGACATTTTTATTTTTTTTATTTTTTTTATTTCCTCATTTTCATATAATCACATCCTCCTTGACCTAGCGTTGCCTTGAGGTTTTCTTCCAAGATGATATCATGTACTGCATCAAAGACTTTTTTGATGTTGCCCGTGTCAATGGCTGTGGTAAAGTGGTGAAAGAGTGCTTTTTTGCGATCTTTGCGACGAGCATCATACATTGCAAGAATGAACTGCTGCACATCGTCCAGCTTAGATGGATCACCTTTGAAACCTTGGAACCAATCCTTTATGCTGACGCCCTTTGCAACCTTCTCCTCCAAAAGATCGGTTTTGTTGAGAAACAGAATGATGGCAATTCGGCGAAAATACTTGGTGGTTGACGATTGTGTCGAAGATATTGACAGATTCCACCATTCTGTTAGTGACGCGGTCTTCCATAAGGAACTGATCGAATTCACTAGATGACACCAGGAAGATTATGGCAGTAACACTGGAGAAGCATTGATACCATTTCATACGCTCACTACGCTGGCCGCCAACATCCACGAAGCGGAAGGGCACACTTTGCCTTCCTTTGCTGACTTCTATGACATGCTCTACGATACCTCTGGTCGCCTTGCGCGCATAAAGGATGTCCTGTCGCGGTGGTACATATTCCTGTGTATCAAAAATATCAAAGATTCATATTTATTACATTTATGCAAGCATGATGTGACGGAGTCACCGATGGCTTTTAGGGGAAACATTTTTTTTAATAGTAGACAAATTAAAAAAACCACTAAGACAGTGCATTCCTCTTTGGTCATTTTGGCGACGAGGCGGCCTTTTGTCTGGTCGACAAATTGACTGATTTATAAGCTTTTCTACGCGAAGTGCATAAGATGTTTAAGCATTTTGTAATATTAGGCAAACAATTTTGCAAGCTATAGCATGCGATCCTCAATGGCAGGAAGCAATTTTTAAAACTTACAATTGAGGAAGAGAGGCAAGGCAAACTGACTAACCAAAAGCAGGATTCGGGATGCTACTGCGTGTTGGGGATGTGAGAACAGTGTGCTGTTGGAAGTTCAAGCCTTGTAACGGTTAGGCCTAAAAAAATGTCACACTAGGTGTTTTTCATACCAACATGTGGCACTATATTAACATAGTCAGAAAACTCTTCGAGTTGTATTTGTGTGGCTATGAACAACTTTGGACCATTGGGTGAAAATGAGTGCAGTGCTTATGAGTGACTCTACACCCGCTGCAAGGTGTGTGAAGGTTCTTCTCATGTCAATATTCGTTCCACAGGAAGCGATACAAATGCGTTTGTGGCAGATTTTTGGAAAGGTGACTTACTTAATTATCCTAAATCACACTGACGACATGTACAAAGTTTTATGCGATAATTGCCAACTTTAACATTCATATCAGGCTTTAAGAGCCTATCAGATTCCTTTTCTGCAGCCGAAATGACCATAGAAAACAGTTCACTTTTCCAAGAGAGATTTAAAAAAAAAATCAAATTTGGCAGTATATGAAGCATGATATTCCCTGCCATCAAGGTTTGACTTAGATTTCCCCTGTTAGTGTTAGTAGCTTAGTAGTACTCACCGCAAAACCAAAAAAGAGTTGAGGTTAATCGAAGAGTAGTAATAGTGACTTCTCATTCAGGGCAATCCAGTTGAAAGTGGTCTTCCGGGTGTGCAATGATGCATCTTTTTTTCATCATTGCAAGAAGTGTTTCGTTGTAATATAGTCTGCTTTTTAAATTGTTGATGAAAAAGGTGGTTCTCGAACCACTTTTCCTTCACATACTGCACAAGATGGCCTCTAATGACTTTGAGCTTGGTATCTGACTTTTTACCCTACCGTGACATGTAAGTCTCTCTATGGTGCACATGACTCTGAGTTGGATGGCCATTGCAACAAGCAATTTGAAAAAGGTTACGAAACTTAAAACAAAGACGCACACACACACGCGGGCGCGCCACACACACAACGCGGCACCACACACCCGCACGCGAGACATAAAATATTGATAGGAATAGGCCTGTTTGCATTACACACGCTGCGCAGGGTTGGCGTGATGTGTCCGGAAGGTATTTTTGCCGATGGAGATGGAGTTAAGTGCCTCTCTGCACTAGTGCAGCCCACACCGTGAAATTTAGAATTTACTCAAATATTATTATCTCACACGTTAGAAGAAATCATGACCATGAGCTCCCCCTTGGGCACTGTCAGGAGCCATAAATACACGGACGGCCAATTATGTTGAATGGACTTTTTTACCGCCATCATCATCCAATCCTGCGAAAAATACATGCACGCACTTGCTTCACCTGAACATTTCAGCTTTTTCTGCAGGGACTCCTTTGCTTTCAATGCTGCTTGGTTTTTCTGGAGGCATGGTCTGCCAAATTGACCGCATTCAATAGCCGCATGTTGGTGGACAAGATCTGTCAAGGATCCTGTGAAATCGCTACACATGGAGCCTTTAAATCCCTGCCTTACGTAGAACTGATTTTTTTTTTACTAGCAAGAAGAAAGTTGTGGTCGCAGCTTCTTGCTTGCATTTGTGAACATCACATTTTACTGCTTTTATTTTTAAAGGTTTCAAGAGATTTTTAAGCATTTTTAAACTTTTAAAGAAAAAATAGGAAAATTTGGAACCGTTCATGAGTTCAAACCACGCTGCGTCACATGTTTTGTGTCCTTGAGCAAATCCTACATCTCAATTGCCTCGTCAACCCCAGCGAAATCTGGGATTGTTATGGAGTAACAATCTAAGTTCTGATTATGATGTGCACTGTGAAGCAACATTATGCTGCTTTCCTAGGGCAGCGCAACATAGCAACAGCACTGTGATCTGATGAACAGTGCTTCCTCAGCCCGTATTATTATTAGTCTGAGACAAACTTTTGGGGCCATTATAAGTTTATTTTTTTAAATAAGCGGAAAAAAAAGCAATCACACCACTCAGAAAACAAAGAACGACACATCACAATCATTATCATAAACTCCACCCACAATGGTGTTGTCCATTGTATGTAATTAATAATCATACAAACAAGCATTAGTGTTATCAGCTCTGGGCATCTGAGTACATAAGGTAAAAGCTCGCAATGTCAAGCAAAATAATCCCATGTTTTGATTAAAGGAGCACCTTTGCGTACTCTGCAACTATAAATAGATCTCATACTTGGAATTCCAAATAGAGTGAAAATCTGCCTGGAAAAAATTTATTTGAACCCGTATTTGTCATAGTAATAAAACAAATGTATGGCCTGTATTGCACCCTTCACTAAAGCTTCATCAATGGTGAAAAGAGTTAGTATTAGGTACAAATTATGGCGGGCCTTCATTATGAGCTAATAAAACCTCATTCCCATGGCAGTTCAATAGCTTTCATTCACCAGTGCCTTTAGCAAGTTCCCCTCTGTTTTATCATGTTTATGATACCCAGAACATCTGGTATGCTGTTGTTTTTAACCGATGCACATCCAAGGCTACTGAACTTCGCCCTTGGAAGATTAGCATGCCCTGCCGCATAGTGCTTAAAGCAACAGAAGTGAAAAACATGAAAAGCAAAGACATCATTTGGCCCCCCCCAACCTTTTTTTCTTTGATATTGCTAATAATTGCTAACAATAAAATCCACGTATCAAAGCACATCTTTTTTAGCTAAATGTTTTGAGGGAACCAGAAGTGCAATGTGATTAAAAACATGCAAATCTGAGTCATTCGGGCATTAGGATACATTAACTGTTTTCAAAGTTTTACCATCACAGCACGAACACACTTTTACCCAGACACTCAACAATATTTATGAAGAAGTCTAGGTTAAACCGCCGGGCACCGCTTCTCCATTTGCGATACACACGGTAAAGAATCCTCAAACCACCAACAAAGCGAGCCACAACGTGATAATTCCTACTCACACATGTATGATGCTTGTCATGTGATCTATTCCAACCAACTACTGCGCGGGGTTGTGCATGTACAATCAGGGGAAGAAAAATGCGCTGTGACACGAGTTCCGATAGCTCGTGTAAGTGAATGAGAACTAGGGAATATCAAAACTACAAAACGGTATAAGGGGAACTATGTCCAGGATGGAAATGTTTTGAAGACTGTGGTTTGCCGTGTGCATATTGAGAGTGTCAAGATTATTAAAGACGAATGTCAGAACTAAACCACTGACCTGTTCGCTAATATGGACTTCGATGTATTGCAACACAATTGTACTAAGTGTCTACGAATTATTATGAGCAAAATGAGAATGAATATATTTTATAATTTGGCACAGGGCCAAGCTTTCTGTGTTTTTGGTATAGCGCTATACAATTTACCGCAACTAAGGTTAATTATATTAACGCATGGCCGCGCTTTTCAATATGATACTAACAATGTTGTAAAGAAGTTTGTTTGTGCACAGATCTTGAGCAAATGATACACCACTGTGAACAAGTGGCTAAGCACTGAAAATACAAAATTTCATACAAAAAAAACTGAGATGGGTTACTTCAATTTTAACTTGACCATCTTGTAAAAAGCCATCCAGTGTCGTTATGACTGAATTAGTTGTATAATGAGATTAATTTTGGCTTCACATTGAACGATGAGTTTTTTGCAGAAAAGTACTTCTGATTTTCTGTTTTTTTGCTCTTTTTATACAAAACTTACATCAATTTGTTCATTATATACTGTACAATACATTACATAACAGATTAAATACCCCCATTTGCATAGTGATACAGAACTAAAATAACAACGATACAACTAGTGCTTTATTATATTTAAACGCATAAAGAGAAGCTACAAACACTATAGACCGAGACAGAATAAAATTCAGATTGTTGGTCGTCACGTCACGTTACGGTTTGCTTGGAGGCTGCACTGTATTACATACCTTCCAATCAACATGACTTCAATCCAACCTTCAGAGGTTTGATTTTGTCACCGCTACACCTTAAGCAACTTTGATTTGCTTAAGATTTACTCACCACAGGTTCAATACAAACTCAATAAAAAATTCTGAAACCAAATGTAACATCAAATAATAATCTCGACTTCAAATGAAACATTATTTAACATAACCTGAACAATAACTTGAATTGGCCTTGATAATCAAAAACTGATATTGTGAAATTCCACTAGACATAATTTTAACTGGCTGTAAACTTTTACCCATGACCTTTACCTTAAAAAATGCCCAAATGCCAGTAAAGATGGTGTTGGTAGCATAGTAATTGACCAATCACACATTAAAGTAAAATGCAGCGAATATCATGGAATATCGATTATATGGTAGTGTTATTCCTGTAGAATACTAGTAAAATAAAAAATACAACATTTCCTGCTTATCATGCAAAAGTTGGGTCAAAGGTCACATACAGGTCATTAAGGTGTCAGCTGCACCCTTGCTGGATGAAGGCTTCAGGTCAGGTTCTTGTGACCAAGTATGACTTAATCTGTTTCCTGCTGTGTTGCAAGCAATGAGCAATCGATAACCTGATTTTTACAGCCACAGCCACTGAGTTTACAACCCCAGCCCCAAGGCTATTCCCATGTGTTTTACCTCCTACAACAGAGCCACAAAAGGCATAGAAAATACAACATTTGAGCATATCTCTATAATTTTGGCTCAAATTTCTAAAATGTTACGGACATATTTTTTCATGTTTGTAAACGTGTTAGGGTCTGGTATCTTGAGAAAGACTTGGTAGTTTTTTTAACGACTTTTTTTTTTTTCTCTTGTCAATGAGTAAGGAATTACTGTTACTCATTCTAAGGAGTTAAAATTTCTACCAACCTTTCTGTCAACATGAGCGTTTTGAGTCATCCATTGCTTTCTTAACCCTAACACATCAAAATAAAACCGGGGCTTTCCCCAATAATGTCCGAGAGTCAATGTAAATCAATCCATTCATTTTTGACTTTCATTGACTCTAGGACGTTTTCCCCGCAGACAAACAACTGCGTTAAAATTGTTAATGGCCAAAAATCAATAAAAATCATTGGGTGTTCTGCCAGCCAAAGCGGTCCGAAAGTCAACAGAATCCAATGGTTTTTTTGCCGGTAAAGCGGCTGAAAATCAATCATCATCAATTTGATTTTCAACGTCTCTGCCAGGAATCGTCCGAGATCAATGAATAATCAATGACGCGAATGTACTCTCTACTTCTGGTGTGTAAATTTGACCTTGAACACATCTGCTACTCAGAGGGCCCGACATAAGCCAACCAAATCCAATTGGTTTCAACTCTCCTGCAGTGGAAGACGGCCGAGAATCAACCAGAATCAATGAGGTTTTTTCCGGGAAGACGTCTCCGAATCAATGAGAATCAGTTCAGTATAATTATAGTGTTAAAGTCCGAGGTCATGATGAAAATCAATTGGCACCCCTTGTGCCACTTCTCATTGACCTGGATGGGTTTAATTTTAAGACAAACATTTTGCATGATTCAAATTTACATATATTGACAAAAATACAAATATGCATAATCTGGATAGACATGCTTGTATTTTCATAAAGCATAAGTTGTAAAAGAAAGTGGGTAAAAGTAAGAGCAGGATGCATTAACATTCCTCATCCCTGAATATGAACCATTTCATAGATAAGGCAAACATTTTTACTGTACTTTAATGGCCAAGTGTGAAGTGTATTATATATTCCAGAAGTGTGGCACTGACTTTTCATCTGCTATACCATTTACCTCAGAATTACATTCTATGGTGTTTTTTAGTTTTTGTGGTACAGGAGGAAAAGTTTCTAACTTCTGGCACAGTCATCTCACAATGGTACATTTTCTAACAGATCGATTCAACAAAATACACACACACAGAAGATCCTACCAAATATTTAAAGACACCTCATTTTCAATAGCATCACAAAATAATTTTCTTCATATAAAACAAGGAAAATGTAATTCAATAACATCAATCAAAACCATAAAAAATTAAGAACCATATTTGACCAATAAAGCACCTTTAAGTCCATAGATGACAATTAATTACTTTTAATGCATGTATACAGAGTAACATGTATAAATTTAAGAGGCAGAAATGTTTGAAATCCACAAAAGCAAGTTGGCAAATAATGGCCAGGGACCAACACACAACGGGTACAACATATTATATCAATTGGTTTCAATTCTGTGCAAACGATTTCACGGTTCAGTAGATGCCAATAAACTTGTGGATCAATATTAATATACACACATACATGGATATATTTCCAAACAGTGCACTAGGAAGTGCTAACAAACCTTTTTGAACTAAAAAAATACTGTAAATATTAACCAACAATAAGTATGTGCTCTCTGACAGAAAATGATAGACAATTGAAAAATCTCAAACATTTAGTAATCAGACACCCCTCATTTCAATGAGGATTAAAATTATTTAGTTCAACAAAGCAAAATAGCTTGTTATTGATTTTTGTTGCTTTGTTTTAATTAAGCAACTTCCAATAGCGGGTGTTAATCGTCACAGCTACCAGCCAACAAAGCCCACACTTCAATCTCCATTAATTGTAAAATATATGTGGTTTGTTGTGAACATACGCTTAATGAACTAATCAAGATCAACAAGTCAACAGTGCAAGCTATTTTGTAGGTGTAGGCTCAGTCCATTCATCTTTTCCCCATGATATTTCAGTATGTGATGTGTTTGAATTAATAATGTCACTCACCTAAATGCTGTAATTTCATTTGAAAATATTTTTTGCTTTGATAAGCATTTTTGTTCAGTACACAAAATGGTTTACAATATAAGTTGCTACATTATAATTTATTCATTTAATAATACAAAATTCTGAAATCTGATGTGGTGCACTGATGCCAGATTGAAAAATGCACCATTAATTCAATGTGTGGTGTATTTACGCTGTGCTATTTACAATTATGAAAGAGTATAATGTAAGAGTGTAATTTATTGACTCAGTGACAATTTTTTGACTAAAATGGAATCCCTCAATGTATGAATAGAGCACCTCACATGAATGACTGAATATGTAAAGGTATAATTCAGAATCCACGGGCTCGTGCCCTGACCTTCCCAAAAAGGTGCGATTTCATATAGCCATAGGCTTCGAAGTGTTACTGCCTGATATAATAACCTAAAAGATTTGATCATCTCCTCAAAAAATATGTACTAGTATTCTTGGTAAATGTGCACAAATTAAAGGGTGCTTGTTCCGATTTATGTGTATTGGGTACTCTACTTGATAATGAGAGCCTGGCACTTGCACATCACCCCGTCACGTACCGTGGAAACAAAACTTGCGTGTTTTGATGGTAGACGCAATAATGCATGTTGCAAGCTCTATTCACTACTTGTGGGCTAATATTGATGGTTAACCAACCACTAAAACGGCGGTTTTTTTGTTTATATATACTTGGGAATGAAAGGGATTTGAGGCTCAAATTTCATTCAGGATGACAATGAGAAACATACGGCTTTCACCAATAAATCAAAATCGATACACTACTTACTTCCGGTCCGGTGCAAATCGGGGGGGGGGGGTCCAAAGACGAGTGGAACACGCCACCTTTTTAAAAAGCGAGTGACCTAAGGAACAATGTGATATCAAGCCTTGTTCATACACCAAATTGGCACAATGGAATTAAATGGAATTTTGGAATTAGCTTTTTCACAAGGAGGCTGATATAAACCAATAACATGGCCAGGATCATGTTTTTACACATTGTCAGTGCCTTAAACGTTAACTGAAAACTTAACACTGTCCTGTATTTCTTGACCAAGTCATGAATGTAAATTGTCTTACTGTGGGTATATGATTTTAATAATCAGCAGCAGGCAGACACTGAAATCCACTTCAATTTTAAATAAAAATATAAATCTTTTCTGTATGCATGTTTTTAGATACCACTGCGCCTACAAGGTCAACTTTGCAGCTGGGCACAAGCATGTTTCGTTAACAAAGCCATCCATGACAATGGCCATTGTCACATGCAGTTGATGCAATTATTCAACAGATGCACTGAATTTAGTGAAAGCTCAATTTTAAATTGAACTTTTTTTTATATTTGACAGACATGTGTGTTCCCAGAGACTCAATCATAAAGTGGCCTATTAACTAAACACTGAGAGCTTCTCAAATAGGATGTATGAATTGGCCCTAGTTGCTGATCATCACATATCCAACACAGCTTTTCTGGAAGGGTGCATATAAAATCAATAAGGAGGAACATTTTTTTTTAATTTAAAAAAAAAGGCAGTGTCACGAATTGAAATTTGAGTTACATTTCAACATTTACAAAATCTGCTGCTTTCATATTTGAGTCAATACTCAACCACAAACCGGATATAAAGTATTGCTCACCCATTTTCTTGTTTCCCTAAAACTCTTGTTTCCACAAGACCTGTGTAAGCTTCTGAATAGTAGTAGTAGTAAAACCAAAGTTTTAAATCTGGTTTTGTCCCTGCTAATGGGGGTGGCCAGATTCGCCTCACATTCACAGCAATACTGCTGTGTGATTGGAGCAAAAGATAATTGACCGGATGCCCTTCCTGTATTTCTCAAACACTGAGTAAAATTACAGCATACATTATTAGTGTGAATGGACCTTAACAGTATCTCTTTTTTGAGACATTGTATGTCATTGCTCAGGAAACTGCATCGTTGAGTACAGAACATGATCTGCACATATTACTGGGTTCCTTGTCAAGATTTATTTCCTAGTAATTGGCTCTACCATCTCCATGATG
Source organism: Ophioderma brevispina (assembly GCA_023653785.1). NCBI lineage: Eukaryota > Metazoa > Echinodermata > Ophiuroidea > Amphilepidida > Ophiodermatidae > Ophioderma > Ophioderma brevispina. The sequence goes on along the minus strand of JAMKCH010074171.1, from coordinate 68,554 downwards.
AGGCTTAAAAATATTGTTTGCCATAACCCAACCCAAACATTTTGAACATTAAAAAAGGATATGACAACATGTTGACAGACATTCAGACACAAAGACATCCAGACATTGCCATTTCATATGCCAGATATTACTTTGCAATCCATCCAAAAAACTCTAGGTGGTCAAAGCACCCAAATGTTGGAAGTTTGGGTGTGCTTAAAAAAATTAATGGGAAATCCACTTCCATCACAGTTTGGGCTTTTAACAGCTGTTCCCAATACATTCCTCTACTAGTAAAAAAGGCCTACAGAACCTACTATTTTAAGTTATGGCAAACCAACATTTTTCTTTCCTATTTCTACACCAAATAACTACTGAAGTCTACTGATAATAGACATAATATTGAGGGTTGACAATCAGAAGGATGTAACTCAGCACTGAAAGAAATAATTCTGCTGTTCATAATTAAAATTGTTCTTTGTTTACTAAAGTTTATATAATGTTGCGTTTTTTTACAGTACCATATATGAGCTCTATGAGATTTGTATATTTTGAGTAATGAATAGATTTGCTAAGAAGAAAATATTAAACATCACATTTCTCAAAAGCAGTATTACAGCAGAATTAAAGGTGCAACGAGAGATTTCACATATCAGGTGTCCCTAAAAAATAGAAAGTACTGATTTTTGCCCTGATGTAAAGTTTTCCATCCTAAATATCCCTATCTGAAAGGATTAAGCTGAGAAATGTGTCTTTGGTACAAAAATTGTGAAATTTCTAATTTCGTATAGGAGCAAATACAAAATTCAGCATATGTTTTATATTGAAATGTAAGCAAATCAAAATCGCCTTTTTTCTCTCTTTTAAGCCATTTCTGTAGCCAAATACAAGGTGGGAAATCTATTGAGTGTCTGATCTATATGAAATCACTGTTATGACACAATATTTGGGTTCTTCAAAATCTCTCGTTGCACCTTTAAAGAAATTCTTTAATATTTCTTTCAGTGCTGAGTTATGTCCTTCTGATTGTCAACCCTCGATATATAACACTATGATAATAACATCAAAAGAGCAATTAGAAAACAATTGGATGTTAATCAAATTCTTGTCATCTGAGGAATGCTTTTCTTCAGTTTCATCTGAAATAGCTTTTTTTCTGGTGACAATGGTAAATTTATCAATAGCATTATTTTTCATTAAATACACCATCATGTTTGCAATTACTTTAAAAACAATCTTATACCAAAGGCACCCTTGTTCAAGTACAATGGAAGGCAAAAGAAAGATTCTGGTATTGTTGAAAACCTTACTACACTAGAGCAAAATGGTAATGTTTCAGAACTGCACTGGACAATATAAACTTTTAATTGAGCAATGTAAAAATGACATAACCCCATTGTTTACAAACATGTTATCCTATTAGCACCTGCTACATTTAAAGTGATTAACCTTAAGTTTTTCTTGTCATATTTAGAAAACAATTCTTTTTCTTTTATGACAACTTGCCTGCTGTCATGAAAGATGATCCCATGAAGTCATTGACATGAAGTGAGAATTCAAAATAGTACAGGCAATTAATGTAACATCAACCTGACAAGCAACAATAGAACACATTAAAGGTCTGCACAGCTGTTGGAAAATGTCACATTTATCATGACAAATCCAAAATAAACCAAAAATAATATCAATAGAAACAAAGTTTTCACAACTGATTTGGATTAGTTATTCCACTACATTCTGAGTAAAATTTTATGAAATTTCAAAGCGGGAAAATGCGACTTTTGTGGACTTTAGTTTTACACAGATCTCTATGAAAAATTGGTACATAGAGGGCGCTATAACATACAAATCATTACCTTTGTAGGCCTATGTGGTAAAATTTTCACTATAGATTTTTACAGGAGTAATAGGTAATAGCTCTTGCATGTCCCTACTTAAGATTAGTTGTCAAAATTGTGTCAAAACTGGTGTAAAAATAAGAGATAATTTGCTAGGAGTCAAAAAGTTACACCTGTTTTTTTTTTTTTAAAGTATGTCAAACAAGATATTTTTTTTTTTTTTTTTTTTAAAATAGTACAGGCAATTAATGTAACATCAACCTGACAAGCAACAATAGAACACATTAAAGGTCTGCACAGCTGTTGGAAAATGTCACATTTATCATGACAAATCCAAAATAAACCAAAAACAATATCAATAGAAACAAAGTTTTCACAACTGATTTGGATTAGTTATTCCACTACATTCTGAGTAAATTTTATGAAATGGATTAGTTATTCCACTACATTCTGAGTAAATTTTATGAAATTTCAAAGCGGGAAAATGCGACTTTTGTGGAAAAATCTAGTTTTACACAGATCTCTATGAAAAATTGGTACATAGAGGGCGCTATAACATACAAATCATTACCTTTGTAGGGCTATGTGGTAAAATTTTCACTATAGATTTTTACAGGAGTAATAGGTAATAGCTCTTGCATGTCCCTACTTAAGATTAGTTGTCAAAATTGTGTCAAAACTGGTGTAAAAATAAGAGATAATTTGCTTGGAGTCAAAAAGTTACACCTGTTTTTTTTTTCAAAGTATGTCAAACAAGATATACCTTTCAATAACATGTGATGTTCAAAGACTAACCTGATACGATGAAGTGGACAAATCAGCTCATAAACTGTAAATGTCACATTTACGAATAAATGTAAAGGGAAACATCCTTAAATAGAAGAGTACTAAATTAGAATTACAAATAATAATTCTTGCTCTCAAGAGTAACACGATTTTTCCTGATTTTACAATGTTTGGTGGGAAATATTGAAAAAAAAAGTTGTTTTGTAATAGATGCAGGTAGCATAATTAAAAGAGGTAGCCATTACTATAACAACTGCTAATGCGATTCGCTCCTTAATCACACAGTCATGTATTTTGCATGTTAGGCCTCAAAAAACTTGGAGCAGCTAATCATGGAAAGTTAAACCAGCGTAAACATTGAATAAAGTTATGTAACATTTCCCTTCATGTGGCTGCCAAATTAAGGCTCTACATGCTTACGATACAATCGTGTAAGTAGCCATATTTGAAGAGAAAAGGCGCACCACCAGTATATTCGGTTGTATTAGAAAAGCATAGAAACTGGGAAGATGTTGTAATGGAAGATGTACGAAGAGTCTATTTATCCCGTATGACTGATGCAAATGCAAGCCAAAACCCAAATCTTAAGTGATCAGACAAAATCCAAATTTTTGTTATGGAAGATATATGACAGGAAGCTACATCAGACATGTAATACTATGTCCTAGATATTGTACTTTGGAATTAATATTTTCTCTACCCTTAAGCTGGCCTCTAAGCTATCACTGAGATTAATTAATCAATAAACAATCTAACTCCTTTGGTCATCAGCTGACTAAAGGTCAAATGCAACTCATGATCTAAGGCTTTCCCTGTGTCTCAAGATGCAACACAAGTGTCTCAAAATGCAATAGTCTTGAGATGCAATGCTGGTATGGGTGCAAATCACAGATGAAAGACATAGCATGTATGTGAGGAACTCCCATATCCAGCTAATAAACATGCAGAAATTACAGCCCAGAAGCCTATAGAACACTCTGATATAAGCATTTGCTCAGAACATCAAACGGCAAGATTGGAATCAACTGAAAATTTAGGAGTAAGCTTTTCTTGTGGATATTTAATGAACCATATATAAAAGAGAAGGTTCTGGCATCACAAAAAGCATCTTTTAAGTTACATGCAGAGTTGGAAATAAATCTAAATTTCCAGAGAACAAAATCAAATTTCCATCCCAAGATAGTAAAATTTCTTCAATTCTTATGTATTTATTTACTTAAAGGACAAGAATTTCCCTCAAAATAGCAAAAATTTCCCGGGAACCGGGTTTCCGATTCTGCCACTTTTTCCAGGCATGTTTACATACATTTCAGTCAGCTGTACTAGCATGAATAGTTTCATCTATGAGACACAACATACAATTGATCCTCACATCAAATTTCTTGTGCATTTCTAACATTGCTTTTGCTCTCTAATGGTCCTCCTCATTGAATTTGGTTTGTAAAAACTACTAAAGAACAAAAGTAAACTTCATGTAGGTCGGATCTGGTTTGATTCTTAGGAATCGGAACCTTGATTTTGAAGACATTGCTGCTTTGCAATTCAGAAAAAGACGCACTGCAGATAGCTGTATGTGTTATTCAACGACTAGTGTGTTTGTAATTCCTATAAACAATCTAATTAGTGCCAAGGATATATTAAGTTATCTTGGTAAAAAAGCATGTTACTATCAGTTCCATGATGTACAATAAAGTGGTTAGAGGTCTTATCTCAAAGAATGCACTTTGAACCTCTTCCTGCTTTTCATTATAATCCCTGAAGTTTTGGCTTTCTGATTTCGGTGGATGTTAATCATTTTCAGTCATTTGCATCAAAGGCCTAGCTGAGTCGCCAGTATACTATTAAACTAAATCAAGATTTTTTTCTGAGAAAACCACAGCAGTATATCACATTCAATCAGTGAAATCAAGTTTAAAGCCAATACAAAAGAAAGTTCAAAAGAGAGTTTGACCCTCCCTCAGATTTATCTGTGCTCAGGTAGTGGTCCTTTTGACCAAGTTGTTGGTCATAGGACATTTCTTTGCAATTGACCTCTAGATGACCTTTCGACATTTGGTCACTCTGAAACCCTGATAACAAATGTCAGACTGTCCTCCTCTACCTTCTTGCCAAATATCGCCACTATAATCCCCACAGCGAATTATCTCATGTTTTATAAGTATAGATAGAATGAAAAGTTGATATTGGGGACGTCGCTTCCTTAACACGTAAAACATAGGCAAGTTACAAATGACTCGTGGATAATTTGGGATCATCCAGACAGGGTCTACTTATTTGCGACTAACAATTTTATACTTCTATATAAACATCAAGAATTTGACTATCTGAAAATATATAATCTCATTTACATCTTTTTCACTTTTTTCTCCATTGAAACATTTCAATAAGGATCGGATGAAAAAGATTGTTAATTACTTCACCTCACTTTTCCCCACATGTATTGTGCAATTAACAATTTGTACTCGTACTTGATTCTTTTAATTCAGAAATTAGTCAAGAAAAGCCTTCTTTTGTTCTCAATTGGTGCATAAACTTTAAATCTGTACTTACACAAAAATTATAAAAACAAGAAGATGATAAGAGACGGTATGATAGATCTGTTGTAATGTGAAATGGATAAAGCAAACAGCAATGTATATGCATCAATGCAGCAGTTTTGAATTTGTTGAACGCCAGGGTTCGGTTTACCACCAAGTTTGCGATGGTAGTACACAGGCAGGGCCATAGGATTAGAACAGCACAATTCAGCAATAGCAGCCTTTTTACCGTGCAACGGCTTTTGTCTCTGTACTAACAGGGGGGTAGGACTTGTCTCTGTACTACAGGGGGTACGACATGCCACCCTAACAGCACCCGTGAGTTCACATAGGCATAACTTCGGCGTAACCCGCGTGCTAGTCTTTTCAAAGACTTAAGTAGGAGGGCGCTCTTACGTATCAACAGACTGGACTCAAGCCCTAGGCCTGGTCGCGAAAATTTAAATCTAAATGACCATGATTGGAATTACACTATTTTGCAGCGGGTTAACCACTAACCCCGACGGATATTTTAGTCAATAATTGATATTACCAAGATGAATTGAACTAAGGTTTAAAGAGATTTGTAATGTAACTGAGAGAGACTGCCATAGTCAATGCTGTAGCAGTTCCCCAAATTACGTTGGAAATCCCCAATACCCAATCGAGCGGTTGTGTCCTACCCCCTGCTGTACAGTTCAATTGCTCAGTAGTCTTCTTCACAATCCTACTCACTAGTGAAAATAACTCATGCAATTTTACAGGTTTAAGGGTGCTACACATTGCAAGAGTCAATCCAATTCTACAAAGCATACATAGCAGCAATCAATATATCTTTTGTGTATGAACTTAGCTGAACTGGTAGAGTATCCTTTTTTCAGCACAATCAATTATATTTCCACAAATCATTTCAGGAGAATCTTAGTGAGAATCGCTCCCCGATTCAAGTGAAACAAACCTTGAATTGATGACAATATGCATGCAAAATATGGCCATTAGTCGAGCACAGTACGTAATATATAATAATGGCGTTCCATGATTTACCTTTACCTGTACCTTATCTCACATCTGTTATGGCAAGTTTACTGATTAGTGAACTTGAATACATTATGGGACATCAAAAGGCAGTTAGTTTTAGAAATAATGCGATGCGATATAAATGTCTACTATTTTGCACAGTTCCTGAATTCAATTTTTAGCTATAAAACACCAGTGCGGATGTCATTGTAACCTTGCCCAGCACCTACATGTATTGGAACTAAATGAGGAATAATTGATAACTCCTCAACTAACCCCCGAGTATTCACCTCATATTTGCATCTTCATTCGTTTGCTACCGAGGAAGTCCTGTCTCCCGACCACAGGGATTTTTGTTCAAAGTCCCCACCCAAGTCCCTACATCTCCGCACTTATCAGATATTTTGCATCATACTGTTGAATTTGTTTTATCTTGTCGGAGTGACATCCGGAGTGAGACCAACAAGCTAACACCAACTTTTCTTACTATTCCAATTCCAACCTAGTGTGTTCAGAGAACTGAATTTGTCATTTGATATTTATTAAACTAATTACAATTAGGTATCAAAGACAGTGCTGGTATTCTTAAACGGAGACTAACTTTAGACCGGGTTTAAAACGCATAGTTAGTCCCTACATGAGCAACCTTTATTTTTTCCTCCAACATACTCTAAAAATGTATTCCGTCATTCCTCAGGAGTGGCCATTACGGCCCATCCATGAGGATTTTCTGCACCCGTTCCATTTAACTTTTCACAGCAGTTTGAAAGAAAAAGTCCACTCTGTAGGACTAACCCGTTTTAAACCCAGTCTAAAGGTAGTCTCCTTTCAGATACCAGCCCTAGTGCATCACATTCTTATTTGCTACTGTTGAGTCCCCACAGCGGCCCTCAGTACCAGGGCACCGGGGTGATGTGGGGGGGGGCATGTTACAATTGACAGCCACAAAAGACAGACTACCATAGCAATTGACAGTCAAATATCTATTCAGCAGTATACACTGGGGGCTAATAAATTCCTCATAACATATTATATATACTAATACAAACACCATTCCATTCCCCAAATACATTGTCGCCAACTTTTGATTACACAAATGTTTTGCTAAACAATAAAACAATATCACTTGAAAATGTTACATATTATTTACAATACATTAATATAACAAAAGGACCATCCACCCTATACAACATACAAGTAACGTGGAATTAAAGTCGACAGGAGTGAGTTGCCTATTTTTTTGTATCGTTGTTCCACACTGTATTGTACTGTATCTTAGGAGCAATAAAGGCACTTCCACCCCATAAGCCTCTGTGAGTGTCTACTTGTTTACTGTACTTACTGCATAAGATAGTGAATGTAACAAGTTTGAATCTTTGTTTGTTTTAAATTGGATAAATGGGTGTCTTCAAGTGAATAGGAGACTTGCATAATTGTAAGTCCACGGCAAGATCTTAAAACCAGATTAAATTTAATGCAGTCCTCAATGTGAATCTTATCATCCCCTGGACTCATTCACATAGTTTGAGACACTTCCATAATTTAAATCGTTTAATTGAACCATGCCACAGCCTTTTTTCACCAAATAAATTGCTTTTTTACAGTCATAAGAAATCTTTCTCATTTGTGAAGTCTGCAGAAATTCTGCACCACTAGTCAGTGGCCATCTTAGGTGCAAACCAATGACTTAGTAAGATGGACAAGCGGATTCCCACAAACGGCGTAACCAAAGTCAAGGTGCCCAAAAGTATTATAATGACATACGCACTTCATTAACCATAGTTTTGGGCACAACCATATTTGGTTTACGTATCGACGTATTTGGAAAGTCCTTATGCATATTTATGAGACACGCCGTATTTTACGTTCGTCAACTCATCGAGTGAAAAACACAATAACAACTGAATGTCACAATGCTATCACTCGGACTCATATCGCTTTTCCTAAGCAAATTTTACAGGGGTCATCCGGAGACTTTTTGTGCTTAGGAATGCAGAATCTTTTTAGATGCGTGTTTCTTCCATCGATTGGTTTTCGCTAGTTATTGCGAGAAATCGGCCGTCAGAAATGGAATCTGGGAAATGCAACACTTGATACATAACGCGTGACGCACAGATTTGTAGGGGCGTGTGCAGTAAAGCGATGACGCTAGCTGTTTGCGCACACAAGATGCGCGCTAGGTGTGAAAGAAATCGGTTACTTTGCTGGCCTATTCAATAACACGAGCGTTTTCCCCCTTGGTTTAGATTCTAGCTCATGGTGCCAACCCTCATTGGGTGCAAATTCTGCAGACTTTGCTTGATAGTGGCTATTTAGGTGAGTTACGGAAGTATTAACCTACACCAATGAAAATGGATTGCGATGGGAAATAAGGAGTTGTAGTTGATTCCCACTGACTATGTTTTCTCCATGGAATGCGTACATCCTAGGTCTCCAATACTTATGTCAAGTGGTCCCAAATATCAAAAATTTCCTAAATTGATAGGGCAACTATTTACGCTTCACAGTGATGGCTGCGTTAAGTGTAAAGAATAAGATGTGGTATCTTAAGATGTTTTTCCTTATGAAGCAGTTTGAAGCTCCTGAGAAAAGATATAATGTCGGGTTAGTTCCATCTAAACTATGGGGCATGTCATTTCTTATGTTGTTCTTTGTTGTTCCACTCGAGGGGCTTGGGGAAACCAATTTCAAATCATAATAAATTAGTAAAAATCTGTTGCCACAAATAGACTGGCACATTTTTCTTAAAATGAATACGCTATACGTCATCAACATTGGGAGCTAAATATTTTCAATTACCGGCCCTGTGTGCGGTGTGAAAACAACTTCGATTCCTTTTCATCTGGGAATGCAGGACCATTGTTATATTGTCTCGCGGTTGAAAAGACCGGGTGTTTCCACCTCTCCGATTTAGACGAATTCCTTTTTTTATGATGTACGCGCAAAATACTTATCCTCATTTGCAAATAAAGAATCTTGAGCTTCTATAGTGCTGTTCAATTAACTTTGTCCATGTTTTTCATCACTTATCGAAAAGGAAGAAAGACAAACAAACATCATGCCAGTGTGGCTTGGCAAGCCTTTGACCTAACAACTTTGTGCAGAATTAGCATCCGTAACTTTATTGCTTAACTTCATTTGTATTCAATTTTTACCGCGCTTTCAGAAGAACACTTAGATCAACGACCTATATCATATGTAAACTGGTTAGTTATTGTGAAGAGGACGTGTATTTTGTTACTCAACCCAAATCGTGGAGGTGATAACCCTGGCTATCACAATGGCTCGCATACCGGGCCCATTGTAGATCGTTAGTGAATGGTTTTGCTGAAGTCTTACATATCCCTTGGTCCACTGAATTATGAAGTAAAGTGATGTGACCATTTTATTCATTTTTAAGAAAATGTGCAAGTTTTATTTGGGGCAACAGACGGTTATGTCATGTTCATAATTTATCAATAATTTTACACCGGGTTTTGTCTTATCCCTTTGAAGGGACTACGGAATTTGTTGTGAAGCTTGTTATTTGGTCTACGCCCCATAGTCTATATGTACTTGTATGCGAAACATGCAATTATTTTGTTTTATCAGTTCAAGAAAACAATAATTCCATATTCCATGTACAAGCACACACCGAACGAAGCTTGCTTGGCAGAAGAATCGCCCTAGTGTGACTGTGTGTGTGTGTGTGCACGTGCATGTGCATATGTACGTGCGTGCATGCGTGTGTGTATGTCATTAGAGTTTTGAAGAAGCATATATGTATGGCATGAAAAGAGAAAGATGAGAATAAGGGTTTTATTTTGGGCATGTCTTTGATTAACAACAATCTATTATAGCAGTCAATTGTAAACATTGCACATAATATAGTGACCTGACTGTCTACAATTAGAGCTATTCCAAAGAAAGCATGTACATTGATTATAATCAAGTAAAATAGTATTAATATGCAAATGCAGAAATTAACATAAGCATACATTTCCTACATGTATGCAACGTCTCAAGGTACTTAGATACAACATTGATCCTTAAGAATCAATATTAATACTTCCAGGCCTGGAAAAAATGTGGAAATCAGGAATCTCCTTCCAGGGAAATTTGGTCATTAGGAGAAAAATTGGATAAAGAAATACATAAGAAATGGTGGGAAATCCTTAATAATTGGTGGGAAATTTGTCCTGCTTCCTGGGAAATTAACATTTTTTTCCAGGCCTGAAAACTTCTCTCATAGGCCATCTAGTAAATTGTCAGGAAATGTTTACTTTTACAATATGCCTAAATACATAAAGGAACAAAACCAACAAAATAATTACAACTTAATAATGAATATAACAGATTAATTAGGCAATCACCCTAGGCAAATGATCAGTGCTACATTTATAGGAGAGTATGGGTGGGGCTGGCTCCAGTGATTTCTATTAGGCCAAAAATTCAGATTGGCGTAACAGAATATTTGATAACCTTTAGAACATACCATCAAATCTTACAGGAGGTAGATGACAATTAGTATTTGAGAATTAATGTTCTAAATGGATTAGTAGTGTGTATTTAAAGTACTGTATAAGTGAAATTTCACGTACAGATATTTTCGCGATTTTAACAGTTTTGCCAAATGCGCGAGAATTAATTTCACGGTATGGACATCAATGCAATACAAATCTATTGGAAAAAGTTATTTTCGCGTTTTTATGTTTACTCGCATAATTCGCGAAAATAAAAACATCGCGAAAATTTCCACTTATACAGTACATGTACATGTTTTTATTAATAAAGTTTTTCAGAGTATGTTTATTTTGGTACATGTTATGTTTCTGCACATGATTGTCTACTCTAAAGTATATGGAGTAACAATAAAGTTCCAACTGTAAGCACGTAAATAAGTCAAAGCACAAAGCGTGCTGCAACTAAAGACGGTAACTGGTTATACGCATTGTCACTCCACACTTAAGACAAGACAAGTGTGTAGCACAAAGCTTTCCAGAGGAGGGGACCTTCATGAAATGTTAAAAATTATAATCATGATTTGTACAGAATGTCAAGTATCAGACTAAGGGCTTATTGGATTACGCCAATCTGAATTTTTCTTGCCTCTTTTTATTAATTTTTTTTTTGTTTCTTTTTTTTTACCTTTACAAAATGCACATTGGCTGAAGGCATTTAATTGGCAGGTGATGTACACTCATCAGCCTGAATCCCTCAAGCCTTCTTTCACAGAAGGCCTTTATCAGTGGCTACAATGCAGTGAGTGTGCATAATGCTCAATGACTTGAGAGATTCATCCTGACTCACACTTACCATGATGGTCCTCTAGTATTCAATTCCAAATATACAAAATCCCATAATGCAACAGTACATTTTAAATTCAATTATTTCACCTCATGAATATTCATGAACTAATTATGCCACTTCATTGGCTAATTCCTATTAAGAGTACTCTTTCCCTAGGGAAATAGGTTGGGTTATTTCCTAAACTATCCAGAAAAGGTCAGGGTAATTAAAACAATCCTACACAGTTGATATGCGAGCGAAAATTGCCACACTATTTTCCTTGTATGGTGAAGGGCTTAAAGAAAGGCGGTCAGAAAGTTAACTTGGCAAAATACTGGTGCCCATGTCCCCTCAATTCTGTAGTATTTGTTATTATAATTGTAATAAGTTCTATTCAGTTGTGGTCACTAGAAACGGACTAAGCTGTTTTCACGAGTGACATAAGACCATCTAACTTGAACACGTAAACAGACGAATCTGTGTTATTAAACTAATTACAATTCATGTAGGAAGAGTTCTGTGTAATTTTTTTGGCGCAAGGTGTAACAGAGTGGTTGTCGCACTGCCTGCGGAGTACCTATGTAGTGGTTACGCCGGCTCTCCAGTGCGTATTTCTTGTGGCCAACCATTTAGTTTTTTAGATATTTTTGGATATACGTGCATTATCTTTTAAAATGCAAGATCAATTATTTTTTTATGATGAAGCGATTCAATTTTGTAATTGGGACTTTCCTAAAATGACAAAAACTGCTAAACAGAGATGAGTGTACTTATGTGCCTCAATTGTCTACTATCAAGATGGTGACGTAGTAACTGCAGGTAGATCCAGGGGATTATCAATAGGCGCCGCGGGCCAAATCGGCCTGCCAGCCATTGATTTTGGCCTCAACTGCTCTAAATATTAAAGGGAAACATAAGAAATTCACATAGATTTGGCCCTCAAGTAGGAACTTTTAAATATGTTTGGCCATTTCTGGACTTCAGCTAATAAATTGAGAACTGGGGGTAATACTAAGTGCTGTGTGTCGACTCCAAAGATGGTCCACACCATATCTAACCTTCTTCCATCTAGTGGGTAAAACTAAGAAAAGCAATGAGGGTAGGTACTCCATGGTAGATACGGGTAGCTGCCCATAAAGGGACCTCGCGCGTAAGTAATGCTAATTATAGCATGATTAACCACTAAAAACAAAGGGCATCTTCGGGCCAGTCAACACCATGACCAAACTTCATCTGCCTCCCATGACAAACAACCAATTGGCGAAAGTGGAAACATTATTTTTGGTTAGGTTTGGATAAAACCTAAGAAAAATTATGTTTCCACTTTCGCTAGATTGGTTGTTTTGTCATGGGAGGCAGATGAAGTTCGGTCACATGTGTGACCTCCCGAAAAATGGCCCCAAAATGCTCTGCGACAGCAACTCATCATTTCAGTGCTTACTCATCAACAGAAGTGGGCATGGATTCCTGTGAAATGACATGAATGTAATAGCCCAGGCGCATGTCCACAACTACAACTAAGGCACGACTTGATGATGCTATACAAACTGGCCTGCTACCATCCTTTCACAAGGGAGTGGGAACCTTTGATATCATCATTCACAGCTGTTTGACCCCACACAAACTGTCTCATATTTTTGAACAATTTTAAGCAGTAACAACAATTTTGATGACTGATAAAAATCAGAAAATCCAGTGGGAATCTTGCAGTATAGATATGCAAAAGTAATAAAATGTTAGAGTGCCCTCTATTGTGCATTTTCCATAGAGAGATGTGTAAGCTAAGTTTTAATGAAAAGGAAAAAATATTGTTTGCCAGCAATGAAATTTTGTAAGGCAGAAGATGTAGCTAGGAGAATGGTTTTGTCATAACAAGACCATTCAAACAGCTTTGAATTGGGAATTGATGATACCCTTATTGGAAACCTGTAATAACCATACTTGGGAAGCGATGATACCATAATTGGGAACTGATGATAGCATGATAAGAAACAACCTATGTGATCCTATGCATGTATGTGTAGAGAAAGGTGTGACATACAACATCTGAAAATCTAATTTGTCCTTGACAGACAACATTTATATCATGTTGTCAGGTCATGAATCATTTTTGTTTTGAATATGACTTTGAGATGGAAGCATTAGGCACTAGGTTTAATGCAGTATATGTACACACTAATGTGGCGCCCATTTAACATGATTCCTAACATGATTGCCAATGACTTAAGGGTCAGACATGAATTCAGTACTGCAACAGCATTGGAACCCCAACTTCAGAAATCAAATGATATAATTAAATACTAAAAATGCCCCATTGCATTATGGGATGGATGCAGCATTGATGTAGAAGCAAGCATCCTACATCACTGCAACATAAGCCTCTTCAGGTTTTCTTCCAATATTGTGTCTCTAACAGCTTGGAAAACATATTTGATATTCTGTGTATCTACTGCCGTTGTGAAGTGATGAAACAGCGCTTTGCTGCGATCTCGACGCCTCATGTCGAACATATTGAGGATGAAACTTTGAACTAAATTTAGATCAGTGGAGTCACCTTGAAAGTTCGGGAACCACGTCTTGATGCTGACGTGCTTGATCTTATGTTCTAGCAAGTCCGTCTTGTTGAGGAACAGAATGATGGAGACATCTGCAAAGTACTTGTGGTTAACAATCGTGTCAAATATGTTGCAAGATTCTACTAGACGATTGGTCTGGCGGTCTTCCATCAACACCTGATCAAATTCACTTGACGAAACCAAGAACAGGATTGATGTGACACCCTCAAAGCACTGGAACCACTTCTGCCGTTGCGATCTCTGCCCGCCGACATCAACAAAGCGGAATGGTACATTTCTGATGTCTATGATGTGTTCCAAGATTCCCTTAGTGGCCTTGCGGGAGTGAAGGATGTCTTTCTGGGAAGGTACAAAATCCTGCAAACAAAAAAGAGGCAAGAGAACGTTTGATGAGCGAGATGTTGTATGCTGATGATTTTTGTGAATGAGACAATGAAGGGCTAAAGGAAAGTTTTGGAAATAGAAGAAGCCTTTTGAGAGTAAGGGTCTGAAGACAAAAGCAATGGTGTGCAGGGTGGAGGGGGAAGCATCAGTGAGTAAGGTGATATTCAGGTGATATGTGCAGAAAGAGGGTAATCAAATTCAGTGTGGTGTGATCACATACAATATAATAATAAATTCATTTATATGGTGCGCTACAGAACACAGCAACCTAACAAGAATATTAAAATAAAAATTATATACAACATTGACATACAATCAGACTAAGGCCAACTAACACATCAAAAACTAACCAAATTTTTACGCATCAGGACATATATTTTCAGAGTCTCTGAAAGACACATGGTGAAAAAGGTGCCTCTCTAATGTTAAGGGAACATGTACCAAGAGCCTAGGATCAATGATATTAAATGATCGTTCACCAAATCTACACTGGGTGTACAACGGTATAAACGCCCGCATATCATCATCATAAGACCGCAGCCTTCGTCTAGTGCCATCAGAATTACTGGCCAACACATTATACAAATGTAGACCATCAGTTATAGTTAGGCACTGTCCATGAGGGACCACATAAAGATGTGAGGTGAAGATTGATCAAAAGTTGTGGGACGAACTCTGGTCAGGACTGCATGCGAACACCAAAGGTGCAGCTTTACTTTTCAAGTGCTGGAGCCTTTTGAGATCTATTCACATTCCAGCGTATTTTTATTAGTGGCAGAGTCCAATGTGAGACACATACAGGATTTGAAGCGAAGAGTAGTCAAAAGTTGTGACCAACTCTGGTCTGGTCAGGACTGCTTGCGAAAACAAAGGTGCAGTTTATTTTACAAGTGCTGGAGCATTTCATTGTGCACTGTATAGTATGAGTTGGCAGAGTCAATGTCAGACAAGACAAGAGATTGTACCTGCATGGTTCAAGCATGTAATTTAGTGGGTGAGCCAGGCATGTTGGTCGGTATCACCTGGGGGGGTGGGGGGGGGCAAAGAGGCATTTATACAGGGCTACCTCATACTATGAACATACACAAAAATGTCTGATGGCCATTCTGTAGGGTAGCTTTAAGCGAGCTATGGGCTCGCAAGAGTTTATACAGGGGTCAAAATGAAAGTGATCCAATGTTGTTGAATACCTACAAATGTTCGTATGATCACAAGGATTAAAAAATGTTATAGTTGTACATCTCCGACGTACCCCATGGATTATAAGCTGAAAACGTTATTATGGTCAACGGTAATTTAGCTGTTCTACAGGGTCAAATACTAAAAAATGCTTCAGTTTCAGTGGAAATGGTCTCATCTGTTTGTAATGTCTCTCACAATTAAAAATAGGAATAGTTTCGACCATCTGCAATGTGGAAATTAACAAGTTATTTTAACGCACCTCATTGTAACTACCCCTATACCCCTAAGGGCTGGGGTTAATTTTGGGTGTAACTTGGTACCTAACATGTACATTGTCCAAAATATACCTTATTTTACTGTACTACATTACAATAATTGAGACCATTTTCCACTGAAATTGAGCGTTTTTCTAGTATTTGACCCTGTAGAAGCTAATTTAACCTTTTACCTATAATTACGGTTTTCAGCTTATAACTCCATAGGGGTATGTCAGAGATCGTACCAACTAATACATTTTTTTAATCCTTGTTATCATACGAACAAAGGGTATGTAATTCCAACAACATTGACCACTTTTCAATTTTTGACCCCTGTATAATCTCTTGTGAGCCCTAGCTCGCTTAAGCTACCCCTACAGAATTGCCATCATACATTTGTGTACTTCATAGTGTTAGGCACCCCTGGTATAGTGCCTCTTTGCCCCCAGGTGAGACCAATAAGGCTCTTTTGATGGTCGGGCTCATCCACTAATTTACACGTGACAATGTGATGATCCGAATAACACATACTATGAACAAGACAGTTTTTTTTTGAAAATCATCATTTAAACCCAAGTTTATTACCAAATCAAAGACCTGTGTGAATATGTTTGTGTATGGGTCCATGGATGTTGTTTGGCAAAATGGACCAAGTAGACAAATCCAAAGTAGACAAAGTGGATAAGGAATTTTGAATCGCATTTACCCAGCGGGCATAGTCGTTCAGAGCGACGTCGAAAGACGTTGGCACGTCGAACAGTCGACGGGTTTTATAATTTTACTTCGAAAATGCAAATTGAATCGACGTTTTAAGAAGACGTCAATCGATTTGCCTTGCGACTAAGAGTGTTTAAATTTTTAACTCTCGACGTCTTTTCGACGTTCCAGCGTCCATTGCCCTGGGTATCAGTGATATCAACATGCAGATTGAAGTCACGAGAATGACGAATAGGACAGGAGTAGTACAATATGGCCATCAAAAATTGCTCGAGAACAGAGGCATTGTAATAGCGTTCCACTGAACAAATTGAAATAAGACTTAAGTTTTGTCAGTGACCGAATGTTCAAAAGTAGATGTTTCAAAACCAGTGAAGAAAGTCAGTTAAATTAAAAGGTGTCATTTCTTGATTCCAGCACCTTGTTTATTCATTGTTCACTAGATATCCTTGAGAAAAAGCTGATTCAACACTTTTTAGCTGATCCTGACTTTGCGGTTTTGTGTTATAAGCAAATGCTTGTTTCCCATGGTCCATAGGCCACGGTGCTATATTTCGTCCTTTGACGGACAGAAAATACAAAATTGTGGAATTTCTTACACACACGATCGCATTTGCGCGTAAGATTTTGATTTTGGATTACTAATGTGAACGTTTCCAAGACATGAAAATCGAACTTTTTTGAGGTAAGTCGGGGGACGAGGCTGTGGAGCACAAATGCCCCTTATTTGTTATTTTTTAAATAAAACACCAATACCACCATATTCATCATTATTTTCACAGGGATGTTGATAAAATCATAGCCTGTGGGGTACATTACACTCTAACTACTGGATTAATTCTCATCCAAGTTTTCCGGTATAAACATTATATCACATCAGTCTCATCACATGGTCTAACACGTGATTGTTTATGGACAGCTTTCAAGATCTGACTTGCGTTTTGGAGGCAAAATGAAGTAAAAACTGATTCAGAATTTTGAATGAAAACAACTTTTCTGGGGTGACATTTTGTGTAAAACTGAAATCTGGCATTAGAATGCAAACTGCCCCTTAAATGCTACCCCTCAAAATACAAACCTCCACGATATCCGAATAGGGAAACAGAGACAACATGGCTAAACAGGAATAACTATAATTTTTACTGAACCTGTCAAAATTATAACCATAGTAAATGTAAGTAAGGGTATTTTACATTGGAATATGTTTAAATATCTGTATTAATTCATTCTGATCCTAAGTCAGCTAGTTCTGCTGGTATTTAGGTGGATTCGGTATGTATGATATAGATGCTTGACATTAAACGACCCTATTGCCGGAAGGAAAAAAATGATTGATAAAAAACAAAAAAATGAGAGTCCTAGGTCTAAAATAAATATGACCTTGTTGTAGGGGGAGGTATGGGGCATAGCAGATTCATATTTTAAATCCATAATCCCTGGAATTTTTGAGTTTGAATTTTTTTATCACAAATCGAAATAATTTTGTTCACGCCTGCGAAAATTAAGGAGGTAGGGAACATTTGCATATAATTTTTCTAAGGTAAAGAGCATTCTGTTCAAGCTTACTACCTATGTTTTGCTATGCTTTCTGAACAAAATGCACAAAATGTAGAGGGTATACCGTGTGAAATTGGACACAAACCTCAAATTTGGTACATTTTGTCACTCAATTCAATTTCAAAGAAGCTCTACCAAAAACAGGGAAGAGTGTTGAACAATGCAAACTATTTTATTGTAAAGATAGGTGAAATTTAACATTAAATTTAAAAAATTACAACTAGGCTATTTTTTGTTGTAGATATGGTCATTCCAAATAGACAAGTCAAAAATGTTTGTTACTCAAAAAGGCCAAATTTTGGTCAAAATTGCCAAAATAGGATTATAATCTCAAAAAAGTGTGTGATTTTCACCATTTTAAGGGCCCCCAAATCAGAAACTGCATTGAATTGTACCCTAGGAAAACATTACATTAAATGCAATATTTTTAGTTGTTTTCACCATCTTAAATAATTTTTTCACCACACGTGTCGCCCAACGCTAGTCAGATCTTGAATGCTGTCTTATACGATATGGAATGAGCATTCCAAGTGTGAACATTCAGATTAGCAAAAGGTTTGTCTTTAGGAACCGGAATCAAATACTAAGATTGTAAATAGATGTAGTTGAATTAAGATGACGAAAATTGTCAGCGTGCACCATATGGATCTCGCATATATTTGAAATGTAGATGAAGTAGTGAATTAAAGCAATATGGCACAAATTTTTTTGAAGAGCAGAGCACCCCCAATTTTCAAAATTTGATACTTTGGCACAGTTATTGTTGGTGATCGTCTAGGAAACATACCTGCGAACGAGAATGCTAAAAATGCGATTTATCATAAATAAAGCTATTTTGTAATAAGAATTGGATTAGTGCTGTGAAGGTAAACGTTTACACGAACGGAAGGGTCACTACACGTTTAGAAAATCACTACACATTTACACGTCAGCAAAACCTACTAAACTTGTTTTCAGTCTATTTTATTGCTGATAGTCAAAATTTTCACCAAATTACCCGCCGTCAGTTGAAAAGTAAAGTTAACAGTTCCAATGCTTCGTCTAGAAATGGTTCCGACTTTTACGGAGGAACAGGGAAATCCCCCGTTTCCCAAGTTCTTGTGCGTGAGGGGGAGGCGACTTACGGCATATTACACCGCATAACATGGCCCCAATTGTGCGGTTTTGTTGTTGCTTCCCAAAATTAAAGAGGGATCTATATTACCAGGATCTACAAAAAAAGGTAAAATGGCAGCTCCCAGTGAATCGTCGTTTGGAATCTTTGGGATATTCAACAGCTTATTTTGGATTAAAACATAACAAAGGTAAGTACAAACAACATTTTATGGTTCAAGATTGATATTTATGGATTGAATGCAAAGCCGGGGACCCGATTACGTAACGAATTTAGGTGCAGAATTGATTTTGCGTGGAGGAAGCGCCAAATTCGGCAGTCGTTTACTTGTTATGACCGTTTAAACGAACAAAAATACAGACCGTGTAAACGGATAGGAAATTAAACGGTAACTCCCAGCTCTAATTTGGATCCAGATTGGATTAACGGCAGAGCGGAAATGCCCACGTTTATGTCCGTCAATGATGAAATAGTGCCACCTCAAGAAAATAACCTCTAATTGATTTGCCGGGGGAATAATAAAACAACTAACTAAGGGGATGAGGTAGACACGTACATGACGTTATTTTCCCGGGCTATTTCACATTGGAAGGCGGTTTGCCACAAGCCGTTGAATATGATCGGGATCTCCGATAATAATATTCTAATTACAAAATTCCTTCGTTTGTGGACACAGACATTTCGAGCTGACCATCCACAGTATGGTTACTAGCAGTGTTTGTATTAGAAAATAAAAGTTACATGCAAACTGGGTTTTCTCAGAAAATGGGCTGAATAAACACAAAAATCCTATGCACAAGCAGGAAGTTAACATGGCACCAAAGCAATTTACATGCATCGGTGCATATAAAAACCCCTCTAAATCGAACACTGTTACTAGACAGTTACCAGCAAGCCATGGAAAAAACTCAATTTTTTTGAAAAAATTGGGGCGCTCTTCCAAAAAAAATGTGCAATATGGCTTTAAGAGAACCTAAATAGTTTGAGTTGAAAAGCACTGGGAAAAAAAATGAATAATTCAGACACAATAAGAGATCCCCCGCAATTGGAAATTAAATTATTATTATGTTTTAGGTTTTCCACCCCAAAAACCACTCCTTATTAACTAATTTCATTAATATCTAGAATATAAAGAGTGCTGTTAAAATGTAGAGGACCAAAGTGTAAAACAGGTCGAGATCAGCGTACATGGGCTGGTCAGTTAGTCGTTGAAAAGACTATCAATTGGTGTCATGAGAATCTGTCTTTAGAAAACCTGATTTCTGCGCGCACAATTTTGGGCAATTCCGCATTTTTTCTGCGCACCAGGAAATCGCATTTCCATGCCAGATCTGCATGAAATATATGCTGATTTGGCATGGTTATGCTACTAAAGGGTTTGGTATAGACGTAGACAAACCATATCCAAGTTAGAGAAATGCATATATAATAAGTCAATTAGTCAATACAAAATATCAAAGTCGCCAAAGGGCAAGGGAAATGATTCTTAATTCCTGCTGGAGCGGGCATCAGATGTGGTAAAATGTTAATGATTTTGTGCAAATTTTTTTTCTTAACAAAGGCCAATGAAATAGAAGAAACAAGAGTTTGGTTATTCTAAATATTCAAGCATCCTTCCTGTTCATGTTAAGTATGGTAATATGCTTTGACCTCCAAATCAAGGTAGGTGGTAACAGGTCAAAAATCCTTAAATCTTCCACATCCCCAAAATCTTTGATTTTGTTACATGGATTCCAAAATTTTGTCATGCCTACCAATTTATGCTTTAATTTGATAGTAATATATGTTAAGTTTTATGAGTACTATAAACTATTCCCACTGAACTTCCAAGAAAATGGATATCTTACTTCTAAGAGTAGTGCTTGTTTCGATTTTATTCTATTGTGTTCTCTACTGGATACGAGAGGACTTGGCACTTGAACATGCCCCAGCAAGTACCGTGGAAACAAGCTTCGTTTTGATGGTAGAAGAAGCAATACTGCCATGCAAAGACCTATTCAATACTGAGCTAGCAATATTGATGTTAACCATTAAAGGCACATTTTTTAAAAAATAAATATCTAGAGTGACATGGATTTTGAGGGCTCAACTTGCTGGACGACAATGAGAAAAATACAGCCTTTCTATCTGATTATCAAAATCAGATATACTTCTGGAACCAAATCGGGGGGTCCCAAAGCCGATTGGAACATGCACCGTCAACAGGCACTTCGAAACATATATATTGCCAGATTTCTTTTCTGGTATTTGTCCAATAAATATTCAGAACATTCGGCTAGACCACACTTGGAGCATTCAAGGGCAAATTTAGAGAGAAATTTGTACCCTTTTTAAATCTCATCCCTTGTTTAAAGTTAGAGTCCCTTTGAGAAACCACCAATCTCTGAAATCTAGAAAGTCATGTCCCACACTGTCTGGGAAGAAATGTGAAAGTTCACACGACTAGTTTCACTTTCTTATATACAAAGGAAATTCAAAGAGGTCAATAGATTACATGCAATATGATATATATAGTTTAGGCAAAACTTTGGAGGTTAAAAATCTCAGAACTTCCACAAGTAATGCTTGTGGTAAAATACTCCGATATATACATCTGCGTCCCCTAAATCAGGGTAGTTTACATTATAGCCTACATAACACATTTTAAATTAATGGATCACCAAGTATTATTACCATGTGCATGTACACTTATCATTCTAGAGATTTTCCTGTAGTACATGGCAGGAGATAAAATGAATGAGGGAAGTATTTGGAAGTCAATTGATACAGCTCCCGTTCTACCAAGGACTAACCTGTACTTGGTCTTTGTGTCTGCATGGCAAGGGACTATAGCAGGCTCACTGCTGCTGTTTTTGTCAACCTGCCTGTTCAGGGGGTTACAGTACAAAATTTTTGTTCCATCGAAAGTTCTGAATCCTGCGTTCCTAAGTTGACAAAATATTATACAAACATTGAATGCCTAGAGTGTGATAGTCTACAAATATGAATGCCATGAGTGTTATTACTAGTAAACATTATATCATCATTATCATGAGGTCAAATTTGACTTTCCTATTCACGGGTGAGAAGCTCGAGTGAAATGGAAAGTAAAATTTGAGTCCGGAATGATGTTTTTTTACTATTTGCCGAATATAGACCGTCAATATTGTTTTTTTCATGATATCACCTGTTTTTTTTTTAAGCCAAAAACTATCACATGGCTGAAATCACTGTAAGATGATAGACACGATTCTTGAATATGAGATGCAGCTAGTTTGTGCATAAGTTTACCCTTCTCTATATTTATAGGCCATGTGTGATCTGTATGGCTGTCTGTCTGTCTGTCTGTCCGCCCTCTTTTTCTACGATACCGGGGGTTGTACGGTCACAAACTTGGGTGGGTGTCAACTTGGCGGGACAGATCAAGGTTGCTTAGTGGATACACACCCCCCAAGCAGGTAATCGCGACAACTGGTTTCAAACAAGTAGTGCTTTAAAAAAGCCAGGGTGATCGCAAAACCCAAGGATCGCCTGTGTTAAAAAATATTCACCACATGGGATTTTTTTGTGTATGGTTTGAAGTTTTATGTTCGTCGTCTGTAAAAATATAGTATAATTTTTGCACAAAGCAGCCAGTAGATAAAAAAAGGTGATCAAATACAATTGATAAACCAGAGCATCAATGATGCCAGTAGCCTATAATATGTGCCATTCAAAGGACTAACAAGAACATCCTTAAAGTAATTTATATATGCATTTAGATATTAAACTCTTGCTATTCCATCATAAGTACTTCAGTAATAATTACTATAGAATTTCCATTGATGATGATAATAAGTGTTTGCACAATGTTTTTAATTTACATAAAATAAAATCTCTATTAGGCCAACAAGTTATTGTTTTTTAGCTAGTTTTTTTCCAAGCTAAAATTAAAGGTTACTCTTTTGTTCTAACGGTAATTTATTTATAAAAAATGCTATTGAAAGCATGAATCACATGACAGGCACAATTTCTACAATTGGCTTTTCGGTGATCCACAGGTCTCATCCCTGGACTTTACCTAAAGGATTTGAGATTTTTACATCACCTGACCCGTTAGCCTAAAAGTATACGAAATGATTTGAGCTGTCTATTTATTCCGGTATGGGCGTACCTACCCAAAGTCTCATTAATGTGCCTGAGCTGCTTAGGTTAGTGAAAATTGTTTGACATTGTGATGGTCAACATTTTTTTTAAATGCTATGAAATGTACTGATCCTGATTATAGGTTGGTTAAGGATTTATTGCGGGCCCGTTGATTCTAACACAACACTAATTTTGTTTAAATAATATGTTATCAAAAATCATTTTTTAAAGAAGGTAAACAATCAAAACCCACCCCGAAACCAAGTGCATCGCATTGTTTCTACCCGTGCATAGGCATTAGGCCTATGTTATGTATACACGTACTTATAGGCCTGAACATGTGATGTATATGGCAAAGGGTACGTGGCAGGCACACTCAAATCGGTGGTCCTTCTTCCAAAGTCCTTGGCCCTGAGTCCTTAACACTTTCATCAACACCGCCGTACGTACATCATGGTTATTACACATCATTGTGGTGGGGATGTGTGCATATAACCAAGTATTCGGCGGTCGCCACTTCCCTTATCAGAGTGACCCCCAGATCTCGTGAGGAAAATAGAGGATTAATTATAATTGTATTTTTCCTATCACAAAATAGAAATAGTTGTGAGTGTATCAGGAACACTTGTATGAATCCTAAAATATGCAAAAGTACTCCCTACAATCTGTAATGCTCATAAAGCACATAGTTTTTAGTTTAAGTGGGATTGGCTGAATTAAGCAAGTGCTATTTCGCCATGTACAGGAACATGACTTGCCTTATTATTCCTCAATGATAATGATTTAATAACAAAAAAATAAGTAAAATAATCAAATAATTATTTTATTTAATGTGCAATATTATTGCCAGTAGGAAGGAGAGTAGAGTTGCCCGACTGTGATCATCGTACCCTACCCACCCCCAAATTCCATTAAACAGGTGGTACCATGGGGTCGAGTTGGCCTTTCTATTTGGTAGGTAGCATACCGGATTATTTATCCAGCTGCCCCCTTAACGCTAAAGATAGCACTTTTCCTAATCAATACTTGTTTGAAATTCGACTCTTGGAAGAAAGTCATTTTGGTATTTTCTTCCGTAAAGGACAGAAATTATAATGCAGTGGCCTTGGTCTGGTCGTGGCGTGGGTTGCAGACCGTCATATAAACATTTGTTAATAACATCAAACAGCCCCGCATCAGAATCCACTGAAATTTTGGAATTAATCTTTTCTCTTCTTTCTCTTCCGGATTCTTGAAGAACCATAAACAAAATGAGGTGTTCGAGCACAAAATGCAACCTTTAATTGATTTGAAGTGGCCCTGTATTACCTGAAATGTACCTTCCTGCACTTGTTTACTTGTAAGGGTCACTTTAAAATTTATCAGAAAAGGGGTTCCCATTTTTTTTAAAGCCGGTGTTTTACAACATCTTTATAATGCACACCAAAGTATTAATTCACCCCTGAAGTGAACAGCCCAAATTATTTTTATGTGTATGGGATAATACAAACTGCGCCTTTAATCATTGCAATAGTAAATGGTTACTTCCTTGTCATACGTAATTTACTTATTGATGTAACTCCACAAAAATATAACCACATTAATCGGGGCTTTAGTAATTTATTTTTAAATTAAATGAAAAACATTTTTAAAATTAAGTTTTTTGAAGAATGTTAAGGTATCCCCTGGAATTAAAACAACATAGGTTGGGTGGTTGCCGATTTGCCAGGAGGTGGAAAAAAAGTGGTTGAGGAAGGTAAGTGCATGTGAGGAGGAAAGGTATGGAAGCGAAAGGAGAAGAGACGATGAATTTTGAGAAGAGAGTGGGCGGCTTGTGGGGGATGTGTCCGAACTGTGGGGGTGTTTTAAAGGAGGGGTTTAAAGGCGTGTGATGAAGTGTGTTGGAAAAAGAAAGGGAGAGGACAGGAAGATACGGGTGGTGGAATGATGATGTGAAGGAGGCGATAGGTAAAGAAGGATGCGTATAAGAAATGAAGGAGAAATGGTACGGACGAGCATAAAGTGGGTCGAGAGATTAATAACGAGAAAGAAAGTGGTTGCCGAGGGCTATGAAAGGAGGCGGCGGATAAGGGGGTGATTGAGTTGATGGAGAACCCAACAAGGTGTATAAGTTAGTGAAGGCAATAAAAAGCAGGAAGTGTTGAAGGGGAAGCTGTATGGAGGAAGTGATGGAAAGTTGACCTTCACGTGAGAAAGATAAGGCGGTTCTCGAAAGAGCATATGGATATAATCATGGAAGAGATAATGAAATGGGATCAGAAGGTGGAGGCTGATGGGGTGGAAGGGCCATTTGCGAGAGTCAGTCAGGGAGAAGTGGTAAATGCAATTGGAGCAATGAAAACAGGAAAGGGCTGCTTGACCCTCGAGTGAGTGTTGAATTCATTATTGCAAGTGGAGAGATAGGGATTGGTGGGGATGAGGGAGTGTGTCAGGGTGTAGATGGAGTAGGAATGCCGTGGAGTGGGTGTGAGTGTGTTAGTGCCAATTTTTAAAGGGAAATGGGATGCAATGAGCTGTGGTGCGTAAGGGGTGGAATGTTGGAGCATGCGATGAAAAGTTGTGGAGAGGGTACTAGAGACAGAATTCGGAGGATAGGAAAGTGATGATATGCATTTGGTTTTCGGCCAGGGAGGGAACTAATGCGATGCCAGTGTTCATTTGAGTAGGATGCACGAGGAATATCGAGCAAAGGGAAGAAGCTGTATGTGCTTTGTGGACCTGGAGAAGGCCTTTTGATAGAGTACCGGGAAAGTGCATGGAGTGGCATGAGGACGAGGGGCATACCAGAAGTTGTGGTTAGAAGGCGGTGAGATCCCTGTTGAAGGACAAACAGAGTTAGAGAGGGCTGAGTTGTCTGTGAGTTTTGAGGTGAAGGTGGTTGTGGGCATCAGGGTTCTGTGCTGTCGCCGTTGGGTGTTTGCAATTGTGGTTAATGTGGTTACGGAGAGTGCATGAGAAGGTTTGATGAGTGAGATGCTGTATCTGATGATTAGTTTTAATGTGTGAGACAATGGAGGGTTTGAGGGAGAGTTTTGGCAGTGGAAGAAGAGCATTTTGAGATAGGGCCTGAAGGTTAACCTTGGGAAGACTAATTGATCGGTGAGTGGGGAGGAGGGGGAGGTGTTATTGAGTAAGGTGGACCCATGTTGAATATGTGGAAAGAGGGTGAGGGCCAATAGTGGTGGTTTGAGAAATGTGGGAATGGATTCCATGGGAGATATGCACAAAGATGAAGAGATTGACCCCAGTTTGGCAAGGGACTTTGTGGGTGGAAGATCGAAGGGGTTGAGGGAGTGGGAAGGAGGTAGACAGTTGTGCGATGAGGTGGAAACAGTGAAGGATTTCACATACCTAGGTGACAGGATTAATGGCGGGTAGTGGATGTGAGGCGGCTGTGACAGCCAGAGTAAGGTATGGGTGGGTGAAGTTTAGAGAATGTGGAGAGTTGTTTACTTGGGAGAAGATTTCCTTTGAAGATAAAGGGATGGTGTTAGGAGTTGTGTAAGATCATTGATGCTGTATGGGAGTGAGACTGGTGTCCCTGAGTGAAAATGAGATGGGATTTGTGAGAAGCAGAGAGATCAATGGTGAGAGCAATGTGTGGTGGAAATTGGATGGATAGGAAGAAGACTGAGGATTTTGATGCAGATGTTGGGTTTGGAAGAGGCGGCTGACCGACTGGGCGAAGGGCGAATGTGTAAGATGGTATGGGCACGTGCTGAGGAAGGATGAGGAGCATGTTTTAACAAGGGCTTTTGAGTTTGAGGTGGGTGGTTGAGGAAGAGGGGCCGACCAAGAGGAACATGGAGGAAGCAGGGGAGGAGGAGAGTAGGAGGGTTTGGTTGAGGATGGGGATGTATTGAATCGGGCTAAGTGGAGGGAGGGAGTAGGGCGATTGCTACGAATGTGAGTGACCCGGCCACCCCCGGTTGCGGGGACAAAACCGGATTTAAAACTTTGGTTTTACTACTACTACTACTTTCACCTTGCAATTACTTCAAGTGCATAGGCTTTCATAGCCCAATCGATGTAAACTTTATACCTTACAGTGTATTAAATGTACTGTTTAACTTACCCTAAACCACAAAATATGGCAAATTTTTAATGGCAATGACTTTTAATCATATTTGGTTTGTTATGGAGGAAACCTGTTTATTTGCTTTTGGTTTCAATTCACTTCCAAGGAACAGCAAATTTTTGCTGTGTATCATATTGTAAGTCTTCGAGATGTCAATCGGTAAGACATTCTCCGTGGCCCTTATACAGGGATTTGTCAATCTTTGGTGTGAATCTTGAAACACACTTTACTGGAGAGTAATTCATAACTTCTTCATTCTCTTAATTTGTTCGCCTTACCTCCTTAACCCCCTGGGGAGGGGGGGTCCCAACGATGGTTTGGGTAGGGACGTGCCTCACTACTCTGGAAGTAGGAACCCATAACTATAACCATTTTTTGCCAAAAAAGGGACCCATACTATACCAGAGAATGCAATTTTTTAGGTTCAATTTAAACCCAAATTTGGCCATTTTTTTCCTTTTTCGGTTTTTTTGTTTTTTTAAAAGCAAATTTGGACAATGTTGGCTTCAGATTGAGGAAATGCGGCTAATTTTCCAACAAATTTCAGAAAATTTTTGAAAAACGAACTATTGCTATCCCAAAAATTGCATGAAAAAAGGGGTCATTGATATACCAGAAGCCTGAAAATGGGACTGATGTCGGTGCACTTCCCTGTAGGGTCCCCATTTGTGTTGGAAACCCCCCCCCCCCACTTACCTTCAGTTTCATTTCACTTTCAATAAACTGTATTGTCATAGATGTCTAAGACTATAATCAAATTTGTGAAGTAATCACTCCTTTGCAATGGTGATATATCACTGCAACTAAATTATTTCCTGAATCCATGGTCCACATCTGTTGTGGCAATTTACTTGACCATGGACAATCTCCTGTGTTTGTCAACTGTCAACTATGACTTGTGTGTTGATACAGAGTACTGTAAAAAAATGGTCACTTAATACAAAATTACTAAATCCATATCAAATAACTCGACGAATCTCAACCGATTTTTCAACCATCGCACTTCAAATTGGGCTAAATTTACCCCACTTATAATACCGACTAGGTTTTAAAACAACTTTCCTTCATCCCATAAAAATATGACAAAGCAAAACAATTTTCAACATCAGTAATATGTGACAATCTCCAAGGTTAGATGTAATCATGTACGTTTCCCAAGAAATAACCAGTGGTTGCATTTAACCTTGCTTCATAGTAGCAGAGGTGTGTTGAACTAATCCCATAATACAGTGCATGTGCCTATAATGTTCTGTAACATAACCTATGTCAGTATTTAGGGCAGTGGAAGAAGTTTAGGATACAAACCTTTCATATTAAATTTTTTTAAGTACTAGTGTTTTGTGTCCAGGAAAGGGTGTCGAAAAAGGTCGAGTTTAATGTATTAAAATGGGATTTTTGTGGGATCACATGCCCGGGATCATGCATAGTGATTATTGATGTGAAATGTACCCAACTGATGCAATTGTGTTATTGGCTAATATTCTCTCTTAGGTAGCTGTGTGTTTCTAAAAGGCCACTTATGATTGAATGGTTGAATTGAGATAATTTGGGCTGTTTCAAGTTAGCACAGTGCAAGGTTAAAGTTCAAGTCATATTACTTATTTATATGTGCGCTTTTTTGAAACATGTGTGAACATTGCATTCGTGAATGAGACTTGCCTAACTAAGCACTATCTTCAGGAGCAATTGGGAATGTGTGTAAAGTACACATGGTACACGGCACACATTGAACGTTAGACACTGGAGAGATATTTGTGTGGGAAAACATAACAAACTACCCTCGGGCAATAACATAACTACAGCTACCTATATACATGAAATTACTGCTAATGGTTTATCATACTAGGCTGCAAATTCAATGGCCCTCTCTCTAGGCCATCTTGATAATGCTGGGCTTTCAACTTTCACACGCATGCATCTACATGTAGGACAACACAATTCAGCATAATCTTTGCCTACCAACACAATTCATGCCAAAAACACAAACGGACGAACAAAATGCCCCTAAAACGCAACACCCTGCCTCAGAATTTTCAAAATCCACAACCTAACTTTTCAAAGAAATGTCATTACTTGCATACGTGCGAGTTTCAAAAGAATTGGACAGACTGAGAGACTATCTTATGAGAGAACTTGGGTTTCCCCTACCTAATTTGCTACGGATGACATCAGCCTATATTATAGCTAAAAACAAAAAAGATATAATTTTGGTAGTTGTAAATTTTAGCCTTAAAAGATTGTCATCCACTAAGACAGGCCTGTCTAAGACTAGTTACAGGAAATATATTTTCATTATCAGGTAGTCTAAATCATAAAATGCTGGCTCCAGTCCATATTATAACAAGTCCAATGTTGATTTTTTTGGATATATTACTATACGAACCGCTAACCACTCTAAAACTAATGGTTTCCATGGTAAAGTTTCAACTTTGTTCAACTTATTACCTAAGCGAGCAAATTTGAAGATTTGATTGGCCCAATCTTTCGCATCTTTTCAATGCTACGAACGGGAAATTTTTTGATATATTCCTTCATTTCAAATGATAACGACAAGATTAACTTTCCCCACATGCAACTTAGCGCTTTTCTGTCATAGATAAGGTTAGGTGAAAGATACAATTGTTTTATATTAATTTTGTCAATCTACTTTGTATTCCATCGTTTGCACATAAGTAAAATGTAAAATAAAGCTAGTTTAGCACCTTTGGCGAGCTACCTACACGTTCCACCTGAGTGCATGCACCCTCAAAATGCTCAGACACACCAACACCCTCCTAGTTTTTCCAGAATTTCCATAACAAGAGCACAAGCACTGAGTAAATGTCTATGCGCTAGTACCACCACATTGAGGACTCCCAGGTTGATTTCTTTCTTTTCTCCCTTCTCTTTCCCCCTTCGACCCTGACCAAGGGTTCACTAGTTTTTTCCACTTGGAAAAAAAGTGGGTTCAGTACCTCTGTCTGGAACCATGAAGTTACTATAATAACTCCTTATCAAACATCTGTTTTAAGTGTCAAGTTGTAATGGAGTATTATCTTTTGTATGGCCACGGAATCGGTTACCACCAATGGTAGAGAAACATTACCTAGTATTCACCTAAAAAACTTTCGTGCTCATATCTAAAACTTACTCAATGTGATATTGATATGGGTCAATAAAACGGACCATTGTAGTTATTGAATACCAATGACTTCACGACAACAAGTGTGCATCACATCATGCTCAAGGGTAATCTGTCAAGTGATCTCAATTGTAAGTCTCACAATCTCACAAAAATAATCCCTAAATTGAGTTCGTGAACACCCGGAACAGCTAATGGATGAGCGCTGACACGGACATCGCTATTTCCCCCGCTATTTCGTAATTATTACAATATCCTGATTTTAATTATTCAATTAAAAAACTTATGCAACCATTGAAAGTTGAGCTTTAACCATCACCAGTATTTTATAGTTAGTGCAAAAATCTAAAAAAAAAATGGGGGGGAACTCTTCAAAAAAGTACGTATTACCGTACTGACCCCCTAGTATAAATCCCACCCCTAATTTTTTAGGAAAATTTCAGAAAATTCTAAAGATTCCTTTTTATACCAGATCTCGCATTAAAAAATTGGCCTACACTGACTGCAAATTCGGAAACCATCTTCCTCTTCAACCACAACCTTTAGCCTGGAATTCCAATGATATGCATTTTCCAATACACTTATATACAATTCCCGATTTTAATTTTATAATCCCTCCAAAGAATGTTTCTACTGATGTCTGAATGGAATACCATAAAGTTTTTGAAAACTACTTTACGACTACGATATAAAACACAGCAAAGAACCCATGTTTTTTCTGGGTCAACACCTCAAGGCTTTCCTACTTTTCTACTTTTCACTCAGACGGGATTCTACAATATTTTTTTCACTCATTTTTTTTTTCATATTTCAGTAAAAAATAATAACATGTCCATAAAAATTATTCAAGTTTTCATAAATTCATTCATAAATAAGTTTTTGTGGAGTTTGTTTTTTTCTGAACGAAAGAATAATTTTGAACAAAGGCGTTTGTAGGGTCAGAGGGCATTTGGCAGCAAACCAAATAGGGCCGCCGCCAAAACACTGATGGCAAATTGGTTTCAGTTGTTTTCGCGACTTTTTGTGGCCGTTTTTGCCGGTTTTTTTGCTTTAAAAAATCACTAACTTTACATTATCTACATGTTTCGAGTTATATGACAAAGAATGAAATCTACTTTCATAAGAGGTGGAAACTCCGTACTATCAAAAAACTCGAACAACCGATTTTTCAACTTTCTGAGTATTCAAAATTCGGAAGTCAAGAAGTGGCTGTATAGTGTATATGGCGAGTAGGCAAGACATTTTCAACATCCGGATTCGGGCAAGATTCGGGCAGTATCCCACCCCCAAATTTTCAATGTATTTTTCAGCTAAAAAAGGGTGGGACTACTCGGGTCATTACGGTACTTTAAACAACTCGTGAAACCATGCATAATTCACAATTACTTGGTCAAAATGGCCCACCACTGCCACTCCACCTTAAGTCCAAGTTCCGTCCCTCAAGTCTCTGAAAGTCATCAACAATTGGACCTCAAACTGACACGTAGACCAGACTCAAGAACCAACTTTCAACTTGATGACACTCATTGTTTTATATTAAAGCCACTATTCAGCGATTTTCTTCACATGTAAGCAAATTCGCACCCCCCCTATTTTTTCATCCCTTACAAGGTTTTCCTTTTTTGCCCTGTTGTATTGGAAAGTGTTGTAGTAAAGAGCCCTGTTAATTGGGACGAACCTAATTATCTAAGGAAGCCATGGATGGATTTATTTGTTGTAATCAGGAATAGGCCTTCATAAATCACAACAAATAGCAAAATCATCTCCTTGAAAAAAAATTTGTTTTGAATTTTTCCGACTGGGTAGTTGGGTTTTTCACAACCTTGTTTCTTTGTCACTTCAAAATTAAATCATCATGGAATAAGGCATCCATTATTTCCGTGGTTTGAAATAATCAGACAGAGCTATTAGCTAAATATGACATCATTAAAAAAAACCAAAAAAGAAAAATTAAAAAAAAAAAATCTGAGGTAAAATGCATAATCTGTTTTAATTGGAGTTAAAATTTATTCAGATCCATAGAATTTCCAATTATATTTGATGTTTCCAGAAATAACCCTTTGTCTGAATATTGCCCGACTTTGACCTTTAACGCTTATTGTTCCATTCCATCCGCAGCTTTGTCAATCACAACACAGTTTTTACATAGGTCACAACACGTACGGTCAGCTGTGTGGTACGCTACAAGCTACTCACGATGCTCTAATGAAAGGAAACCATTTGAAACGGATATACAAAATGAAAGGAATCAATGGTATCATTAACTCCGGTTATTTGAAATTGCTTATAATATTTAATTTAATTTGTATTAAAAATTGCTAATTCTTTTTTGCTGTTAAAATAGTATCAAATTTATCACATTCGCGGACAGCATGTTGTAGAGACTATATGTATGCCCACAGATGGATTTGAGTACAAAAATAATGGCATTAATTTTGCTGTAAACTATCACTAATACTATTAGGCTTAGCGATGGCTTGGACAAACATTCTCATCTGGTTATATAGCGTGCTCTCTGGAACACTATGCATCTTTGCTTACGTTATCTTAATATTAAGGGTGGGGGCGTGTGATGGACCACTGCGCATGGATACCATTGAGCAAGGTCCTTTAAAAAGGGGTGGCATTCCTTGATTTAGCACCATTTTATTTTTAGTTCATGGGTCAGTAGATATTTGGGGGATTGCTGATTATTCATAACATTCCAAGCATGCCTGCCTATGACAATTGGTTTGGAATTATTATGAGATGTCAGAGAATAGGTCAAAAGCCCTCTACAGCAACTTCTACAGCTAAGCTTCGATTTTATTAGCTACATTAAGAGCGTGGATTGACCTCTATTATCTTAAAATTGATGATACTTTCTGGAAGAAAGTAGGCCCTAAGTGCAATACAAAGATGAAACCAATGTTCTAGGGAATGTCCAACCTTCACGTAGAGG
The DNA here is from genome assembly GCA_023653785.1 of Ophioderma brevispina. NCBI lineage: Eukaryota > Metazoa > Echinodermata > Ophiuroidea > Amphilepidida > Ophiodermatidae > Ophioderma > Ophioderma brevispina. The sequence goes on along the minus strand of JAMKCH010074171.1, from coordinate 35,119 downwards.
TGTTGGGCTTTTTTTTTTCTTGGCATAATTACATTATACCCCTTGCGCTCTTACTCTCTGTATCATGTGCTTTATTCCATAAAGGTGCATGTTCCGATTGTCCTTGGGATCCCCCAATTTAACCGGAATTAACTCCTATTTTGATAACAGATTGAAAGGCCGTATTTTTCCTCATTGTCCGTCCTGAAAATTTTAGCCCTCAAATCCATTACAATCCAAGATATAAACAAAAAACCCCTGTTTTGGTTACCATCAATATTAGCACAGTATTGAATAGGGCTTTTGGGCATATGCATTTCTTCCTTCTAAATAAAAAACCACAAGTTGTTTCCAGGTACTTGATGGGGCGTATGTGCCAAGCTCCTATCAATAGAGAACACAAAGATAGACAAAATCGGAACAAGCAACTTTAATAAAAGGTGCATACGAGAGATTTCAAAACAGTGGTCCCCCGAAAAATTGAAAGTCTGATTTTTTTGCACTGGTCTAAACTTTTGATAAAAAATATCCCATCTTGAAGGATTAAGCTTGAGAACTGTTTCTTGGTACAAAAATGTGAATTTCCATTTCTACTTTCGTATAGGAGCATACGAAAATTCAGCCTATGATTTTCTATTGAAATATAAACATTTATACATAATCGCCTTTCTTTTCATTTTAATTATTTCTCTTCTGCAAAGCAAAATACAAGGTAGGGAATCTCTTGAGTGTCGAATCTATAATGAAATCACTCCATACCACATAAAATCTAGATGACTTTAAATCTCTTTTGCAACCTTTAACAATAACATCTTAATATTAGGTGGGTGTCTATGGACACCTGCTACTATCGTGAATGCCATTGAGCAAGGTCTTTAAAGGTTGACTTTCCTTTGAGTTCGCACATTTTTGCGTTCATGTTCCAGTAGATATTAGATTTGATATGTGGGATAAACTGATTAGGGTCTATTCATAACATTCCACAGCATGCCTGCCGAGGACATTGGTTTGGAAATTATTAGTTAGATGTTCAGAATCCAGGTCAAAGCCCTCTACAGCTGCTTCGATTTATTAGCACTTGAAGGGCGTGGGATGTTGATTCTATTACCATAAAATTGATTATTACTTTCTAGCAGCGTTCGAAATAATGGCCCTTCCTTCCTCCTCCCTCGCTCAAATCCCACATTTTTCTATTTCGAAGCTTTTTTTTTTTTTTTGCATAATTACATTATACCCTTGTACGTCTCTGTACATGTGCTTTCTACCATTAAAGAACTAAGTACTGTAGTACAATACAGAGTACATGCAAAGGGTATAATGCAATTTATGCCTTTACCTAAATTTCCATAACTTTGGGAAATTTTTTTGTCACTCGGTTAAGGGGTTCACATTTTCTATTCAAATCAATTTCGATTTGTGGTCAAAAGGAAAGGTTGGGCTTGTAGACTAGAGTTGTTTCGTTGTTTGCCCTGAGGAGATAACTATAAAAGGTTTAGCTTAAGTCTCAGCAAATATTTCTTTCTGTTCTTGTTCTGTTTTTTTTCCTATTAAAAAGTGCAAAGAATCTAAACTGGAATGTTTACAAAATGGTCTAAACATGAATATATTTGAGTGCATCTGGGAAAACCCCTCCCACATGGTGGAAATTTATATTGGGAGTTTTTACTCACTATCACCGTAGAGTTTGAAATATTACGTTTCCATAATGTTTTACGTTCTTTCTTCTTTGATACATCGAAAGTTATGCCTTATACTCTGACAAAATAAATACAATATAACAGATTTGAAGCTATTTTCTTTTATTTTTTCCAAAACTGTCCTGTGTGCGACATGTGGCGGGACGGTTTTCACAGATCACATCACATATTGTCTTTAATTTTGAAAAGAAAAAATAATAAATTTCTAATCCGATCATTTTTGACTTACTCAGGTCCATTAAAGCCTGGTCCAATTTGTTACTAACAATTACTTCTCTTTCCAACCTTATTTTTTACACATGCAATTGGATGGCAAAATTGCCTTAAGAAGTGATATTTCCTAAGTTTTGATTTTAATTAGACAATAACAACTGCACAATCCGGTTTTGAGGTCAATGTGTGAAAGTTAGGTAATATTTTTAAATCGATAAAAATTCTCAGCTTCTGGGGAAACACACCAGTCTAACAATTTCACACAATGCCTGTAAAAACAGATTGCTCAATTACTGGTATACTACTCCATAAAATAAACACTTCTTAAAAAATAATGCATATTCGGAACAACTTGCACAGGTCATTATGAATTAAATGACCTGTTTGGCAAATATCATCTATCTCTAGCACGATAGTGAGATTTGAATGGAATAACCTCTACATACCTCTACATCGCCTTTTCATATTAAAATTTCTAAATATTTACTACATCACTGTCATAATTTCTCATGCAAGCTTTAATACGCACACAATGTATTGTGAATTTTTATATTAACAAATTAATAATAGGCCGGAGTGCGGCACGCACGCCTTTTGACCAATTACAATCATGTGGCGGTTGTCAGGTGCGTTCGGTCCGGGTTGGTGCACGTCATGCGTTCGTACCCCAATCTTGCCTGCAAAATTCTGACAGCGACAATAAGAGCTGAAGATGTTATTCCACTCATTCCAGAGCATTGGTTTCGGGGCTACATGTCAACCAACATTCATCATCAGCGCCAGTGTTAGGCCTGAAAGCAAAAACGTAACAGACATAAAACAGACTCGACTACTCTTAATCAGTTAATAATCAGCCCACGTGACCTCCACAACCAATTCATCCAAAATATGAATGTTTCACCAAAACAGTAATTAAATTTACAATGTTTTCACGCACAAATGTGTTTTGTTTTGCCTTTCAAAGTGCTGGCACCCTGGGGAGTTTTCTTAGGAACAATACAAAATACAGAACTTTTTTTGAAAGATTGTTCTCTCACAAATGCTCACGGAGATGGGAATAAACATCCTAAGCTAACATCCATCAATATTACCCACTTTGCACATGGCCCTACATTTTGAATAGGTCAATCTTCAATCCTTGGAAATGTACTAACTTTCCACCATCATTGTGAAGCAGGTTTCTGATCAGAAATTCACCAAGTTTTCTGGGCCAAAAAAAAGATTTTTCTTTCCAGCCATGTTTCGGCACATGCATAAATAGTTTATAAGTTTTTAAAAAGACTAAACTCATCGTCTTTTCTTTTGAGGCTAAAGCAAAATGCATCAAGGACTGACAGTGCATGCTAAGACTTACTGCATGCTAAGACTTACTGCCATGCTAAGACTTACTGCATGCTATGACTAACGTCATACTCGCATTCATGCTGGTTTCAGCAGTACAGATACTTGACTAACACAATGAAATGGTTAAGGTTGAAAGTACAAGTTTTGTTGTTATCGTTGAGGGTGTCAAAGTGTTAATATGCATAGATATTGAGCCTAGCTTGGTCCAGTAAAAAAAAAAACTGCTGAACAAGTTCTTGCAACAAGAAAAACAATTGCAGTTTTGAGCAAATAATTTAACATCATCATGTAAATTGTTTTACATAGTCTGGGATTGAATAGATTTTTCTTCATATGAGAAACAAATTTTAAATGTATTCATATTTTTGGGGGGGCATTTTGGTATTCATTAGATTCATATCCCATTTTCAAAAACATCTTTTGGTTTTGAGAAAATTGACCAACTCAGAAAAAAAAAAGTGAGGTAAGGCAACGAAAATAAAAAACCCTGTTTTACGGGCCCGACCGACCCTGATTTTTCAGTTTTGCAGATTTTTTTTTTTTTAGTTTTTCCCAAAAATCATGTAAAATCAGCCTGTTTTTAGCCCAAATTTATTGATTTTGGCAATTTTTTAAAGAAAATTTGTTTGTAAAAATTTTTCATTTTTTCTCTTGATTTTTCAGATTTTGGGGCTATTTTAGGCCAATTTTGAGCTCCAGAAAAGAAAAAAAAATAAAAAAGAAAAAATTCGCCCGACCGACCGACCCTACTCGAAAGGTCCGCTCACCCGTAAAACAGGGTTTTCTTTTTTTGTCGCCTAACAGATTAGAATGTTGGCACACTCTTATTTCGAACCCTGCACAGCATGAAAGCTCCTAACTGTTTAGTATGAATACAGAAATAAAAGCCACCCAGCACTTAGCATGTAAAGTCATTACAAGATAATCCTTTTTTATCAGTGGTCAGTGAGTATGGTTTAGTGTGAATTATGAAAATTTGCTAGTCTCCTGACTGTACTCAAATAGACTACACAGTGCATTGTCACACAAGTGTTGATGTGTGCGCACAAAGGCTAACACAGCTCCAAAACTTGTGAGATATACAGAGAGCTGGGATTAATTTTGCTAATGTGGAATCAGTGTTATTTCTAATAAAAAGATTGAACTCTGAAGGATTTATGAAACCAACCAAAACTAAGAATGAGGACAAAAATGATCATATTTGCCTATTGATTATAATGCCATATAGGATTGTATCTTGACATTTTTCGATGAGGGGAGGGGGAAATGAGGATGGGTGGCAGTACTAGTCCATCATATGTGAAAGTCCGATGGTGCATCTTAAATTTTGATTTTTAGAAAGCCAAAACAAAATTTTATGCTATTTTTATTCTAACTTTAGCGTAAAATCAAGCTTTTTTTGAAGTTAATTATGAAGCCTATCAGTGATGAGTTATACCTTGAACTGGATATTAACGCAAAGATGCTGGCAAAGTTTCTTCTTTTCCGCAGACCGCAGCGGTACATCCACATCTCTCCGCCACAAAATCAGCACAGCATCTCATAATTTACCACCCGATAATACACTCAGTATTATTGTGCAAGAAAATAAAATGACTGATAACAAAAAATGTCTGTAAGTCTTCCTCTTAATTTGACCGTTATCAATTTGGTCAAGGCAATAAAAGTGCATGTGCATCATGATACTGCCTAAATATTGCACCAGATCTGAAGTAGAAATCTAAGTGATTTTGATCCATTGGGTTTTTATACATCATTGATCATATATTTTAAGAAACAAAGAGTGACTCTGATACAAAACACATTCCTGTATGAAGCAGGACTTCAATTTTGTTTTGCATGTGCATGTGTGTGTATACTCTCAAAAAAAACCCAATCATTTTGACAAACAAACATTTTTATTTTTGGAATTATCTATGTATTATGTATAAAAAGCATACCAACTTGCATTATTCTGCAGAAAAACAATAATTAGGAATCTTTAGTACCAGTAAAAATTAGCCTTTTTAAAGCAATTTAAATGATTCATCAAAATTATAATGCACAGCATTGTTGATTACATCCTTGACATTTTTTGACCAAAATAGATCGATTTCCAAAAATATCTAACTTTTAAATTTAAAAATTGGTTTCAAAATTAATGTTTTTGTCTTTGATCCACGCAAACACAAACAAATAATGTGATTAGAAGCATTTAAGATTTTTTTTCTCCACTAGGAATGTGTTTTATAAGATATTCTTGCTTTCATAAAATAGGCAATCAAAATGCACTTTAAAACAAATGCATCAAAGTTCTGTAATAAATGTATCAATTGTTTTGTATATCACTCAGATCTTATTAGATGCCTATTATTTACCCCAAAATTCAATATTACAAAATTGTACAATTGTGAAGCACAATAAAACAAGTTTAGCACTGAAGGGTTCAGGACAAAAAATGTGTTCTCGTCATAAAGAAACTAATGTTCTTTAACCAGGCAATAAATCATTCAACTCCAGGAAATACATTCTATATCATGCAATCAGACGTCAAATGAATTTGACATGTATGCGGGTTAGGTTATCTTACGATATTGTTATTTATATGTTACTATACACGCTGTTATACTGCAACCATGCTGTTATGCTATGATGTTATGCCAGGATGGTGAAGTGGGGTGGGGAAGCAAATCTCCTCATCCTCTATTGTGGATGGAAAGACATGAGGATTTGTAGCTATATATAGCAAAATGACTTTTTTTTTAATATCATGCCAACAAAGTTCTTAATTTACATGGTGTAATTAGGACTCAGTTTGTGAAAGCACGCAATGCATTTGAGGGGGAGGGGCCCCTCCAGTGGTGTCGCTAGGTGGGCAGAGTGCCCCCTCGTGAAATATTTTTGTGGGGGAAATGTGGAATATTTAACACGGTTTTATTCATATTAAATCAGGCCCTTTTTCGGATTCGTTGCCCTGCGAAAACCGGTACATTTATTGCTTGTGATCAGGACATTGTTGGAAACTCCTGGAAATTGCCCCCTCAGAACCACACCGGTCTGGCTACGTGCCTGGCCCTCTCTCTTTAAAAAAAGTTTGTCCTTACGTTTTAACCTGAACTCCAAGTCATTCTTTTTTAAGCTATGCAAAATACAGATTTGTTTTGTCAGAGAATGCCTTGCAGTATGATCACAATTAGAGGTTAACACAACATTCAGCAGGTGTATTTTGGCATCCTTTCCTCTTCCTTTGTTTTTTTCCTTTATATTTGTTTTGGCACAAAAGCCATATTCAACACAACTGTTTTCCCTGAGCATGCAACATTTGAAAACAGAGCCCATATCAACTGATAAATGGGTGCAGCTTTATGTCCAGCTGCAACTCATGTACATGTGTGTCATTTGCTCATTGAAGATGAATCCCCAACCAATATGCACACATCACATTCGACAAGTGTGCTTTATGACTCATAAGAAAGAGATGCTTTCTGTGATGTTGATTCAATTATAATTGCACCTCACACAGCCTTAAAGTCTCAGTTTATTTGACCTAAGTTGACATCCACTATCGACAATCTATCGTCCTCTTTCATCATCAATTGTCCTCGATAAGCATGCTGCTTCCGTGTGAGGGCGTGAGGGTTGGGACGGACGGGGGGGTTGGGATGAGCGGGAAGGGTTGGTTTGAGATAGGACCGTTATGATCGGTATTTTTGAAATCGGGCTGATTACATGGACCTTTCGGTAAAATCTGTCGGGTGATTGTACAAAATTTATTTTTTAACCAATTTTTCTATCAATTAATTAATTCAAAGAGGGGTCCCAACTTAATTACATTTTTTTTCCAACTGATGGACAAACGGAGAATAACTCGAAACTGAAACAATCAATTTATTATTTTATGTACACAAGAGTGTGTAGTGTGTATGTTGTTCCTAACGTACTATTTTTGCCCATTAGGGTTTACCTAAACGATTCAGATGCTACTTTTCGGCAGGCTTTCTGCTGTCAAAACGGCGATTAAACAAAAAAAATACACGAACCGATTGCATCAATGAGCAATCATCATCAATTGGATGTTAGGGAATGTGTAGTTGTGGGGTAGCGGTCTGTAGGGCTATATGTCAATTGACATATAGCCGACGGGTCTTGGCCTGTGGTTATCTTGAGCACGTTTTGGGTGGCTATACAACTTAACGTGGAAGAATGTTTTAGATTTTTTGGGGTCAGAGGTCAAGTAGGGTCATTGGGATGTCAAAAGGGCATAGGGGCCATAAGAGGTCCATTTCTATTCTGTCATACCATAAGAGTCTGGAACCCGTGGTTTCTTTAATAGTATTTTAGTTACTTTAACTCTGGCGATCCTCTGATTGGCTTTTCACCTGTGTTTGTTGGGCGAGCAACCTGGCTTGATGACCCTCTGGTTTTTGCGGTTTCCTTTGACTTGATGACCCCCTGATTACCTTGCATGACCTTTAAAATTTTCATTCATCATCAACCATCGACCCCACCACCCAAGTTTCGCCTTGAATACACCAAAGTTCCCCCTTGAGCTCCTTGACTTGAATGACCCCTGATCCACTAACATACAGACTCGGTCTTCGTAAGGTCCAGGGGCACCCACCCCCAAGTTGCAGGAAGGTGCAATCCTCGCTCTCAGAGACATAGCAGTCAAGACAGACAGAACACAGGACAGACAGCCATCATATAAATATTATCTGTGCCAAGGTTTGAACGTGGGGCAAAGGTCATTAGAGGGTAAACTGTACTACCTATATGAGAGTCCCTACAAGTCCCCTTTGAGCATGTTTGGTGTTCACTGTAACTTATTGCGAAATTGGTAATATACTATCATAGTTGGCTTGGTTTTGTAACCCACCCTTTTTTATTTTTAAACCCCACCCTTTTTAAGAAAACTCTTATATTGAAAAGTAAGAACCCACCCTTTTTCATAATGCATTGGAACATTCTACCGCTTCACACCGTTGTTTCTTTTTTTTTTTTTTTTTTAATTTTTCTTTTTTTATTAAATTCAATTTTTTGTTTGTCAATTAAATCCACTTTGCCCACAAAAATGCATATGTATTCAGGGAACCTAACTTGTTGGATGTTATGACACTCTTTATTTTCAAATTGTGGGATGCATCTCTTGCCAGATAGTAATTTTGCATTTTATTATATATATCAGAACCCACCCTTTTATTTCCTGACCCACCCTTTTTACAAAACCACCCTTTATAGCATAAAAATCCAGTATCCCACCCTTTAACCACTTTTTTTAAAAATTTTTGAAACCCACCCTTGTTCAACGTGGGTTACCAACAGTGGGTGGAGCCCGCGCCCCCTGCGCGTGGGTCTTCGCTAGCTGAGTATACCCGGTAGATGAGTATACTGGAAGGTTTTTCAGAACAGAAACCAGGGTACTGTATTCGATTCGACCTAATTATCACCCTGTGTGCTTCATATCCATACATCAAAGCTGGGTATAAAACACAGGCCAAGTTACCCATAAAGACCCCTACATGACTTCTGACCCCAAAATGCCCTCGAAATGTGACCACAAAAAGTGTACGCACACTCTCCACCATATCACAACGCATATCCATAACGCAAGCACGCCAAGTTTACCACCACCCGATAACGACCCTGGATAACCTTGACCCCAAAATGTACCCCTCCGAAAAGCATGACCACAAAACTCGTATGGCGAAACTCTACCACCAAACCAAAACTCATATCATACGTTCAAAGCACAGCCATGTCTACCACCCGATAACGACCCCTGGAATGAACCTTTGACCCAAAATGACCCCACCCTCGAAAACATGACCACAAACTCTACGGCGAAACTCTACCACCATACCAAATCAATATCCATACGTCAAAGCACCGCCATGTTACCCGATAAACGCCCCTGTGTGACCTTGACCCCAAAATGACCCCGTCCTCGAAAACTTGACCCCAAAACTCGTACGGCGAAACTCTACCACCATAACCAAAACTCATATCCATACGTCAAAGCACTGTTTACGTTCACCCGAGAAATGACCCCTGGATTGACCTTTGCAGAGCTGCCAACATTGAGATTTTGGAATCAGGGAGATTTTGATCTTGGAATCGGAGATTTGAATAGAATCAGGGAGATTTAAAAAAAAAAAATAGCCGAGCACCAGCTCAGTGTAATACCTCCTCAAGGGGGATACAGCCAATGGATATTGTCTTAAAGATCAAAGCTTCCACATTTAAAAGGACTGTGGTCAGTAGGAAACTTTCCCTTGTGGATTTTTTTTAAAGATGACCTGAAAAAGGTTGAAGTAAAAGTCACTTGAAAGTTCGTAACTTGAAAACGAAGCCACCTACATGTTTATAACTGCTCATGGATAGAGCTCTATAAACGAAAGGCTGCTGTCCCGAAAAAATGGATAGGGCCTGCCGTATGACAGCTCACCCATGTAGGAACTGCAGTAGGAACTACGTAATTATTGAGATTTAAAAAAAAAATTATTGAAATGAAAAGTTCGAAGTAAAGTCAACTTTAAAGGCTCCTAACTTTAAAACGGAGCCATCTCCAAACATGTTGGCACTCACCATGAGATAAGCGCTCCTTAAAAGAAAGCTTTCCCCGAAAAAACTTGCACAGGCTCTCCGCCGTCGACAGACCCCGTTTAGTACTGTCAATGGGAACAAAGTCCACAAACAGGCACTAAAATAATTATAACCTAACACTTTTGCACTAATAGCAAGGATGGAGGCAATCTCAAAGGCAACAGCAAATCACACATGTTTCATATCTTGTAGTCCTATCCCTTTGCACCACTGTAGTTAATTTGTTACACTTTAAGACACAGCATCGCCTATAGCAGTTAAACGTTAAATATAAAAATATTGCTGTGCTTGTCCATCCGAAAGTCGGGAGAAAAACTATGTCAGAAACCAAAGACATATTATCTTGTGCCTAAGAATGTGTTACTTACTTCTTACTGTTATACGTTTTATTTTATCTTCAACACCACCGTCATTTTTCATGACCCCTGAATGCCTTTGACCCCAAAAAATGACCCCTCGAAAATGCGGCATAAAAACTCGTCCGGACGAACTCTACCACCATACAAAAAACTCATATCCATAAGTCAAAGCACGGCCAAGTTACCCGACAACGACCCCTGGATGGCCAAGTTACCGAAAACGACCCCTGGAGGACTTTTGACCCCAAAAAATGCCCCCTCCAAATCATGACCACAACTGTATGTCGGCGCTCTACAACACACCAATCATATCCGTATGGTAAAAGACGGTGAAACACATAGCCGGACAAACCCACAAGTCCACAAAGTGATTTTTTTAGTAATATAGGATTTTGACCAAATGGGGTAAAAGGTTCACATAGGCCCATTAGAGGTCAAAAGGCCATGGGTCATCATAGGCCATTCTGCGCATACCAGTAAAATTCCTGGACCAGTGGTTCCTTAGTTTGTAATAAGCATTTTAGTTTCAGAAGGGTTATTATTATGTAGATGACAAAATGGGTCAAAGGCAATATAGGGTCATTAGAGGCCACTATATACACTCAATATGAGACTTGGTCAGTGGTTCTTTTGATAGTGTGAAGGTACTCCGGCAATGTTACACTAAACACGTTACATTCACTCCAGAGTTCCCACGGCAATGCTTACAATGATCTGTAATGCGGCAAGCTGATAACATCGTAATCCATCTCTTTTACAGCAAAAATTGGCGTTGGTGGCACCCGTAATAGGATATCAGAGGGGTCATAAAATACTGGTAGCAGAGCAAATTGTCGGGTTTACGGGTTTTTTTTTAAATTCTCTATTAATTGTTTTGTATGTTTCAGGCCACTTTGAGGGAATATCCTCTGTCAAAAATAGAGGATTCTTATTGACAAATTTCGCTGACTCTTGTTGAACAATTTTTAGTATATTCCTAGTCAAATGATAATGAATTTCTGGAGATGTGTTCCAAAGATTTCCAATTAGTATTTATATGCTTACCGCCACTTATTTTAACATTTTCCGCTTTTCAACGAACGCGGGATATTAAAAGGTCAAAGTTCAATGTTAGGCCAATCCTGTAGTGGAGTCGCGTCGACCAATCTCTTAAACCCGTCCGGAAATTAAGGCAAGTGTGTTTGTCGTCCCAACTCCCAAGAGAATATAGTATCGCAGTGTAATGGTTATTAAAAAATTCCGAAGTATGCCCACCGTGTCGCAAGTGAATCCCCTCTTTTGTTTATCATATTTAAGGATCGCAGTATTTATATCTAGCAACCTAATCTTTAAAGTGCCTTCAACTTTCAGGACGCCTTATAAATTCCAGAACTGGTTTCAACAGTTTTCAAGTGCCTTAAAACGGTCCACCGTAGTGTTACATCGGTTCGAGAACCAGCCCGCTGGGCATGGTATACATTGTCGGCACAATGTCCATTGTACGAAAACACCCAACAAGAACTTAATTAAATGACAACCAGATAAGGATTTCCAGCGTACACCAAAATTGTTTCCTCAACGCCTCCAAAATATAACCAATAACATAAACTAAAAATTCTAAACTTCCGTCGAACCAACAACCACCAACCCCAACGTTCACCCATCCAATACCATAAACACTATGCTTGTCAGTATAAATGCCATAATGGGAAAAAAGGCTTGTCTTCTGCAAGGACGATATCACGATACCAAATTTGCTAAGGTACGGACTTATATTTTTTGAAGTTTTGCTTCATTAAAGTCGGCAAAATTATACTTTTGCTGAAAATTCTTTGAGACTTTGTTGCAAAATACCCCGATTATAACATATCAAGTCTGATCTCAAGTAAAACAACTTTTTGTGCCATCTCTATATTATCGTGCGGGCGACCTTCATCCAGTAAATTTTTTACACTAAATCTACTCAAGTCAATGAACTCGCACTTTTTTTTGACCTCATCCCTGGTACGCCCTTTTGTAGATATGGTAACACATCACCATTTCCATTTTCGCCCGAAGAACCCAACTAGAACCGGTTCATAGGTGCACACATAACCATAGCATTCATAGAAAGACGACAATCACGGCATCAAATGAGTCCCCAAAATTGACAAAAAGATACAAATTTACCCAAACTGACTGCCAAAAATAAACCTACGGCGAAAGGCCCATTAGCTCCGGAACAATTTGCCGAATTTTTGTCGAAAACAGACATAAAACGGCCCGACTAGTTTCGCAAATAAGAGCCGCCATATAAACCCGCCGCTCCGATGGCAATAATCCTCAATTGAATGGATTAAAATCAGAATCGGAATGAACCGATTTTGAAATGTTAAAATCTGTAATCGGTATAACACATATTAGGGTGATCGGTTAAACACTAGCTCTGGGTTGCATGTTAGGATGACCGGCGAAGTTGGGATTGGGGAGTTGGGTGGTGGGGAGGGTTAGGGTGATGAGGAGCATGGGATAGTGAGGAGGCCAGTGGGATAAGCAGGGAGGGTGGGTCTGCTTGGGCCGCCGGGGTGGGCTGGCTATGCTCATCCACCACGTACATCCCATCGGGGTGCCGAGGCACTGCGCACCCTGGGTTTTGCAAAACATCCTACAAAAGCGGCCTCTTCCACACCCCGAGCCTCCAGGACCTGGACAATGGCCTCGAAAAATGTTTTATTCCTGGAAGCCAGCTTTCATTTTTTTTCAAAATGTATATATTTGTGTACAAATGGCACACTTTCCCTCCAAATTCCAAATTTTCCCCTCCAAATCCCAACATTTCTGGGAAGGCAGCTTCCCAAAGTCCCCACGTTTTCATGCCATGGACCTGGGTTACCCCCCTGATATGGATCGAAGATGTGGGGTTCCCTGTACCCTGTGGCCAATCATATTTTCCAATATACAACAAATAGCAGACGTAACAAAAGTTATAAATGCAAACCTCTATACTGTAAAATACTAAGGCCTCAAAAAAATTGTTTGATTGGCGTAACATAGAAAAAAAAAGAGGTAGTAGGTCGATTTTTTTTTTTTTTTTTATGTTTAAAAAAAAAAGGGAAAAAAACAACAATACCCGAACACACCAATATATGACACCATACAAAACAAATTGATCTTCACTTTTTGTAACCCATCTGTTGTTATATTTGTCATTTTGAATGTCCGCTGCAATCCTTTAAGTACCTACGTGAATGACGTCATTAAATTCCCTGTTTTTTGCATTTCGCGTTTTCCATGACCATTTTTTGCCCAACAAAAAATAAAAATTTTAGGGTCGCAGTAAAATAGGGTCGGTCGGGGTTAACGCCATCAAACAATTTGTTTTTAGGCCTAATGGAGGAGCAAGCAATCCAATTTGACATAGACTATCCATGTGCACCCGGCCCATCAACAATTGCCCGTCTCCTATGTGCCATAGCAGGCCAAACTTTTTTGTATGGATGGCTGCAAGGTCCTCCCCAGAGCAAAATCCCTACAATTTATAGCATCTGTCAGCATTTCAAAACACATTTTTGGCTATGTGCCATGAAACCAACCTGAAGTTTTCGACAAATGCTTGTGGGAAAATAACACATAATTGTCAATGCATGTGCCCTGTTTGAGAAATTTAGAAGAATTATTAGAAAGTGATCGCCCATATAATGGGTACTTACTTACTTACAAATGAAGAGGATGGATTGTGGCAGTGACGTCCCTCTCTTTCTTTCTTTCTTTCTTTGCAACGTTTCGCCTAATTTTGCGAGGAAAGTCCTTGTACTTTGAGCAATTTGGATGGGAGCATTTACACAACAGTTTGATTCTCTCAAAACCAAACCACTGACTCATGCAAGAGGTGAATCATTGTTATGTAACACCCTCATTTATTGCAATGCCAATCTAGGCTTTACTACCCTCAAATGGAAACCGTGAAGGATCATTGGGTGCATAATTTCCATGTAATTATAGCAAATTGAAATAATCATTAATATTTGGAAGGTTTCAATCAAATCAGTGCACATTTGTGTAATTGAATCAACATCGCATTCAATGTTGAAGCCGATAACATGTAACTGTACATGTCAAAAAATATAACAATATTGGTCAATATGATAGAATTAATAACTTGCAGAGTACAAAAGTTGGAAATTGAAAAGCATTTGAAACTGGAAGTTGATCAGTTTTGGTACAAGTTCTTTCTTTCAATGCCAAAAAACATTTTCTTGATTAAATGTTGAGTCAGTTGTTGCTCGATCTAGCCAAACTTGGACAAGAGAGGAACTTAAAACCAGGGAACCCAATTAAATCAAACTAGGGTAGTTCACCATGCGTGACCTTTGACCTCATTGTTCTGTGCTCAGGTCAACACAGTCCTCTTGACCAAATTTTGGTTGTTCTCCTGCCTTTCCTAATCAAATCGATTTTAGATGACCTTAAAACCTGAGGTCCTTGAAACCCTAGAAAGACCGAAAAAAACCTCAGACCACTGATCTCTATACAATGGATTGGCTACACAACAGTAATTGTATTGTACATCATGGAGCAACCGGCGGACATCTTGTCTACAGTACAATAGCATTCCGGAGACACCTGTTTAACAGAAAGTTGTATCCGAGTGCCCTGTTTTAGGGACATTCTATCCCATACGTCCACAACTTCAAATGCATTTGAGCTCACTAATTGGCTTGATTGTGACTCTGTTAGTCGCTTTTATCACATTTCAATGGAAACCACTTTGTGTCAATGACCGGCTCTTAACCACTGCTTGGGCTCTTTTTTGGATGTCCAATATGGCCATCAGTGGTTGCAAGTACGGAGCCCAAGTTACCAATCCATTGCAGGGTATAAATTCCGTTTGCAGAGTGCGAGAATTCAGTCTTGATTCTCCCAAATGAATTTTGCGGGAATCCTTTAATTCGCTACTGTGTTAAGTTCTAAAGTTTACGAAATAACATTGCTATTCACCCATCAATTTTATGTGAATCTTTGCAGAACGATTCTCGGATTCTCTGCCAAAATTCCAGCCCGCATTGTATAGAGCTCAGTGCCTCAGACTATCATTCCTCACCCACGTCCAAATATTCAGATTACAATACTGTCAAAGCCCTGTAACAAAACATATAGTCGACATACAACTTTGTTTTTTGAAGTAATTACCGGTAGTATAAAACAAACGGAATTTCACGGTTCTCGGCTTTCGCGCTCGTATATTCCAAAGAATATAAGCCTGTGGGCCGCCCGCATGACCTTGACCCTGCCGTGACCTTTGATCTCATCACATATGAGGGATCGCATGGTGCACCTATGACAAAAGTTTGGTTCCAATTGAACTTCAAGTTTTCAATTTAGATGAATTTGTAATTTTTACCCATTTTTCAACTTGACCTCACATGACTCTTTGACCTTTCACCATTACCTTTGACCTCATAAACTTGACGGCATCCCATTGTGCACTATGACAGAATTTGGTTCCAATTGAAGTTAAACTTTTCAATTGAGGTCAATTTAAAACAACTTAAAAATTTGTGACACACACCTCCACACATCCACACATACCACACGCACAACGATTGCTAAGTGGTTCCTGCCACTATAGCTGGCGGCCCACAATTAAAATGAATAGATAGGTTGAGGGAAAGACCGCCAGAATGCTTCAAAACATTTGGCAAAACATATCCCTTTTGCACATGAAAAATCATTAAGGGGTTGAAACTCAGTGTGTGTTGACTGGTTGACCTTGCCATTACAAATATTTACAACTACTTCCCTGTTAACTTTGATCATAGTTTTGGAAAGATAACTGCTTCAGATCCATTGTGATTGTAGAGCTTTCCTGGTATACCGTTATTCGTGGGAAAACTTTTGGGAATGTTAAAAGCTAAACTGTGAGCGCCCGAAAACCTGTTAATGGACGATTGTTACATTCATGGTGAATATTTACCACTGTTTTCAATTGACAGCATTTGTGATTTCTTTAGAAAAATTTGACAAACCAAAGTTTGTTGTTCGTTTGCCACGTAAATACTTTTTCATAAAAATGTCACCATTTCACTCTTAAATGCATTAAAAGGCCAAGAATGAACAAGAATTGATGAAAACCAACACTCTTGCACAAATGGGTAGAATATATGGAGATCCCCCCCCCACCTTGCAATTTTACAAAAATACAATTTTAAGACTTGTACACCATTAAACCACTTGGAGTTTTAGTAATTAAACAGTAACATTAATGGTAATAAAAGTCTCAACATTCAGAAAAATTAGGGCGTGTGTCATTTGAATTGCTTAACTGAACGCCCTCTCATGGAAGGACATTGGTGGGTAAACATGACACATGAGATCAGGGGAGTTAATTGTTTATTAATAAAGCACATTGCTGCAAGCAACAAGAAGCATACATAAAAATTAAAATTAGTACTAGTTGCAATTATCTTGTAATGGAATTGTTTGGTACCCAGGATCACATTTAATGATAGCCACCTTCACCAGATCATACATGCCCGAATGCGTAATAATTCTTTGTTTATCAATCTTTGAATCACAGTTTGTAAAAGCGTCTGCGTTTGGATGGCTAGAGTATTCATGATTTTCGGAATGAATAAACACCACAACACACATACACAACACTACACTTTCTCAGACTGCACTGCCTGCAATTCTGGTGGAAGATGGACATAACTACGTTCAAATCCACATCTAGTGGCTGAGTTGTAGCACTGTATTGACACGCGTAATAACCAGTTTTACTTTGCAAATGCATGAGCTTACATGCAACTCACAGTGGAACTACCACACACACACGGCATACAATACGATCACAACTTGGGAGGTTCCACCAGACTGTATCAGGGAAGGCATTAAAACCTACATTGCATGCATGCAGAAAAATGCCAGGATATTACACCAGCTATAACCCAGCCATGTACGATCTCGCCAAGTATAGCTGCAATGTGTATTGAGATGTGAGTTGACATTGGGACATAGATCAACCCTAATGTCTAAGTACAAGTCCGTGATCATGATACAGATGACAGATCTCATAAACAAGTCCACTTTGCATCAAAACCTTGTGCCACAAGTGATTATTTAAGCTACTGAAGCAATTTCATTGAAATTAATCAATTCAAATGTCAAAAATTTTGATAGTATGCCGATTGGGGTCATGCCCTGCCTATACCATTCAGGATCGGTTCTTCACCAAACTGACAAACCAAAAACTTGTTTTGTATCATATTTTCTTTTTTTTCATGACTACCGATTCCATGACAGTAAATTCTTGGACTAAAACATACTTAAATATATGTACAAGGTGGAAATAGTACTGGGATCCTACAGCTCATACTGGTAATGTCACTAAAAATTGCGAGTGGAAGTTCATTTTGTTGTTATAAGCCAAAAGGTAGGAATTTTCAGTGTAGCACTTTATGTTCACTGACATATACAGAATCAAAAAACCTTAAGAATGCGACTATACGATTTGCACCTTTCAAGTGTCCAAGACCAGGTGTAGCCCTATCATCTACCAAAACTCACTAAACTCAATGAGCCGAGGTTGAAAAGGCACCAGTCCAAAAGATCCGATGACAATGTCTTCACACAATTCTATCAAAACTGACTAAAATATGGCCAAATGTAGTAACTTGTAAGCAAATAACTTCCCTCCAAAATCAATGCGAACTTTCCCCCTTTTTGCCACATTCCAAATGTGGATTTCATCCAATCGTTATTTGTATCCCCATATAAGACTTGTAATATAAACTTTAAGATCCAGTTCTATTCCACCTTAAATACCTTTGTTTTATTTTTTTTATCCAAATTTTCGTGTCCATACTTTTCTGATCAGGGTAGACAACAGATGGTTGTAAGTGCAATCGCTGCCATGTGTCAAAAGGTCGAATCAAGCAACTACTATTATCGGGACTATTTATGACAAGTCTTTGGTCATTGGCTCTTGAAATGGTTCTTCAGTCACAATTGCCTCAAGAACTCTTTCAACAAGGCGGTTTCTCGAACCACAAGAGGTCCCCCGTTGTCACGGTAGGAGGAAAATACATAACTTCGGAGGTTGTCATGGAAACCAGAGTAGGCTCCTACCCATAACAGTTCAATAATTTGGATGACGCCAGCTGACCTATGGTTCATGACCATACAACAATGCATATAATATGGCCTTGAATGACCCCACATGACCTTGAAAGATCTTTCAAATTGTCTGTCACTATATTGCCACACACACCAAGTTGCATCATCCTACCACATAGTTAGGGATTTGACCTTGAATGAGTCCCCATGACATTGAAATGACCTTCAAAATTTTGCGGCACCGAATATGAGCACCCCACCCAGTTTTCATCATCCTACCACAATGTTTAAGATTTGACCTGGATGACCCTGCATGACCTTGAAATGACCTTCAACTTTTTGGCACTGAATATTGACCGCACACACCATGTTTTATCACCTATCACATTTTAGGGATTTGACACTGAATGACTCCCACAGACCTGCAATACTTCAAAAATAATTTTCCGGCACCGGAATATTGAGCACACACACCATGTTTCATCATCCTACCGCATGTTTAGAGATTTGACCCATTGTGTTACTTGGTGTGGGATTACCTTCAAAATTTTCAGCACTGGCATATTGACCGACCCACTAAGTTTCATCATCCTACCACATGTTTTAGGGATTTGACCGTTGAATTACCCCATGACCTTGAAATGACCTTCAAAATTTTCGGCACCGAATGTTGACACACCTACCTAGTTTCATCATCCTACATCATTTAGAGATGTGACCTTGTATGACCTCTCATGACCTGAAATGAACCTTCAAATTTTTTTGTCACTGGTCATCATCCTACCACATGTTTAGGAGATTTTACCTTGAATGACCCCACCTGACCTTGAAATGACCTCAGAAATTTTCGGCACTGAATGTTGAAATCACACCCACCAAGTTTCATCATCCTACCACAATTGACAAGGTTTACTATGAATTTTGACCCATTTGAATCTTTGACCCGTGCCATGACCCCTCCGAACTCATCCGCGCCTACTTAAGCGACATATATTGTGCAAAGATGGACACCCAATTGCTTAGATCAAAAGATATCGTGTTGACAAGGCTTATTGCAATTTAACCCTATTTTTTACCATATTTTTGACCTCATTTGACCTTTGACCCATACACATGACCCACTTCAGAACCCACCCAACGTGTACTTGGGATACATCTAGGTTGTGAAGATGGACACCCCCACTTGCCTAGTTTCCAAAGATATCGCGTGGGGTGCACACACACACACCCACGGGACGGGGGAGCAGTTCTATAGTCTCCCTTCGGCAACAAAAGTTGGCGGGGACCAACAACTCTCCTTGCATAAGCAAAACATTCACAGAATTGTTTTACTTTGTATCCCTCCCCATATAAGACTTGTAATTAAAACTTTAGATCCAGTTCTCTATCCACTTATACCTTTTTTGTTATTTTTTTTATTCCAATTTTCGGCCATCTTTTTCTGGAATCAGGGGGTAGACAAACAGATGGTTTCTGTCAATAGCTGCCTTTTTTTGTTTTGTTTGGGTCAGAATTTCTGATCAAGCATACTATTAATCAGTACTATTTATGACCAGGTCCTTGGTCAGTTTGCGTCTCTGAAATGGTTCTTCAGTAGTGACACAATGCCCAAGAACCATTTCAACAAGGCGGTTCGACCCACAAAGGTCCCCCGCTTGTCACGGTAGGAGGAAATTACATAACTTCGGAGGTTGTCATGGAAACCAGAGATGCTCCTACCATAACAGTTTCATCAATTTGGATGACGCCCGATACCTTGGTTTCAATGACCATACAACAATGCATAATGATTTGGCCCTTGGTGACCCCACATGACCTTGACATGAGCTTCAAAAAATTTTCTGCACTGATATTGACCACACGACACAACCAAGTTTCATCATTCATATCACATATTTGGGGATTTGACCTTGAATGAGCCCACATGACCTTGAATGACCTCAAAATTTTCGGCACCGAATTTTGAGCACACACCCAAGTTTTCATCATCCGACCACATGTTAGAGATTTGAACCTGTAATGACCCGGCAGACCTTGAAAATGACATTCAACATTTTTGGCAACTGAATATTGACCGCACACACCAAGTTTTCAATCATCCTAATCACATTTTTAGGGATTTGACCTTGAATGACCCCCACATGACCTGAAATGACCTTCAAAATAATTTCGTCACCGATATTGAGTCACACCACCAGTTTCATCATCCTACCGCGTTTTATAAGTATTTGACCTTGGATGACCTTCAAAATTTTCAGCACTGAATATTGACCGGACCCACTAAGTTTCATCATCCTACCACATGTTGAGGGATGACCTTGGATGACGCCACATGACCTTGAATGACCTTCAAATTGTTCGCACCGCAATGTTGAGCACCCTAACCCCTAGTTTCATCCTCCTACCACATGTTTTTAGAGATTTTGACCTTGGATGACCTCGATGATGTGACCTTGAATGACCTTCAAAATTTTTGGCACTGTTCATCATCCTAAACCACATGTTTAGGGATTTGACCTTGAATGACCCACATGACCCTTGAAATGACCTTTTCAAATTTTCGGCACTGAATTTTGAGCACACCCCCAAGTTTTCATCATCCTACCACAAAATGACAAGGTTTAGATGAATTTTTGACCACATTTGATCTTTGACTCATGCCACATGACCTATCCGAACTCTTCCGCCGCCTACTTAAGCGACCTATATGGTGCAAAGATGACACCCATACTTGCCTTAATCAAAAGATATCGTGGTGACAAGGTTTATAGCAATTTAAAAACCAACCCTAATTTTTTACCTAATTTTGACCTCATTGACCTTTGATGACCCATGGACACTGACCCACTTCAGATCCCACCCAACTGTACTTGGGATACATCTATGTTGCGAAGAATGGACACCCACCCTTGCTTAGTTCCAAGATATCAAGCGTTGGGTAGTACCGAATGTGGTATAAAACGAGGAAAGGGGAAGTGGAGGGCGAGGAGACAGAGAATGGGTGAAAAGGGTATATGGAGATGGGGAAGGGACTAATGGTAATGTGGGTGGGACAAAAGCCCCGGGGGGGAGACAAAGTAATAAATGGAGAGAATGAGTAAGGGTGGTGGAGCGTCGGGATAGGGGGGGGGGGGTGGTATAGGTAAGAAAATTGAAATGCAGGATGGGGAGACTAACGCGGTGATGGTTAGTAGTCGTGAATGGGAGGGAGTCGGAGAGGATATGGGGGGAAAAGGGAAAAGGAACGGGTGTAAAGGGGCAGATGTTGGGAGAGCGAAGAGGGGATAACGCAGAAGGGTGATGAGAAGAAGAGAGATGGGGATGGATAACAGGTGAGACAAGTAAAGGTATGGGCGGTGGGAGGGAGGAGTGGGTGGTGGCCAGGAAACACGGTCGGAGACATAGACTTGTCAGGAATGACACGACCAGAGTCCGGAAAGGCCAATGTAGGCCTGATGAAGTAGGATAGGCAACGGGGGTCAAGGTAGTTTGAGTGATAAGAAGGCAAGTGTTCTATGGGACAGGTCCTGGAAGGGGTGGATAATAGGGGAAGAGATATGAGTGGCGTGGGGGCGAGAGGGGTTGTGATCATTATTTGGCGGAGCATTGGGATGCGGGAGGTGCGGGGAGTTGAGGACGAATGAAACGGGAAGAAAAGAAGAGGGCTTAATGGAAAGGCCTACAGAGGGGATGGGAGGAATTATAAAGACGAGTTGAGGAGAGTTAAGAGTGGAGATATTTGGGATTCGGGGGGAGGCGAGGGAGGGGGAGGTTGTCGAGAGCATCAGATGAAGTGGGGGGCCGGACGGGGAGCATTTCTATAGTCCCCCTTTTTTGTCGCCAACAAACGTTGGCGGGGGACCAACACCTCTTGCCTAGCAAAAACATTCAGGCAGAAATTGATTTTAGCTTTATACTACCAAAAAATACTATTTTATTGATATTACCCCAAGTAGAAATCAAATAACTGCCTGTGTACACTGTTTTTTGGGTTGGATTTTTGTTTGCCCAGTGACTGCAACAATTGAATATCGCACCTTTCTTCAATATATGAGATCATAATCTATAACATGAAGTTTCTTAAACAGCCATGAAAATTTCACCAGTAGATGTTAACCTTTTTTAGTTGTGAAAAATCCAATGTCATTTACAATGATATAATAATGCACTGAACAGGCATTCTACCCTTTGTCCCACTCTGTCAATATCACCCCAAGAAGTACCACTGAATCCGCCTGAAAAATACAGAACAAAATTTACAATGGAATGTTTACTTAATTAATTTGAAAATAGGAACACAAGGTCACTACTTTGTGCAATAATAATAGAGTCCATCACCATTTTGTTTTGGTCTTTGTGGGTAAAAGTTCAAAGGTCCTGATCCTTGACCATTATTTCCAAAGTCCAACATCCATTGCATTCATGGGGCTTGACCTTTTTTCCCACCCTACTACTACTTCGGTAGTAAGCATTTAAGACATCAAAACTATTCCTTATTTTTATCCTATCAGCTCCATCTATAATTTGTCACCATTTTTTTATCTTATCCAATCGGGGAGTAATTTAAATTTGACACCTGTACCAATCTTACAAATTGCCCTTTTTATTGATGTTTTGTTATTTTTAGCCTATAACGCCAAAATTTTTCGCGCATATAGTACAACTATACCTTTTTGGAATCCTTACATGATTAAACTATCAACTTGGTATACTTGTCAACATATTTGGATCAATTTCAAAATTTGACCCCTGTTAGTGACCTTTGACTCCCGAAAAACCAATTCCCTGACCCCTTACTATAACCTCACTTTTTTTGGTAAAGTGTTGACCCCTATACCGACCTACCAAATCAGTTGAAATAGCTTCTTTAAAAATTTTCACAGATACACTACTGAATAACTATAACCAATCACAGTGAGCTATTATAGTGGCAGAAAATTCAAATATTTCATTTTTACAAATGACATTGCTTGTTCTTTGTCCCTAAAATTTTGTTGGACTGATTGGCTGGGTCAAGTAGCTCTTCTACATCTATTGTAAATCATTGTTTTTGTACCCCATTTTTAGCCAGTGTAGTGCCTCTGTTGTTCTCTTTCAATACCATTCACATAATGAGACCTAGTCTAAGCAGCAATGGAATTTAAATTTAATTTTAAAAATTACTTGGACATAAGATACAAGCACCAACCTTGTGTCACGCGCACAAGCTACATGGAGTTCTTGCATACTTCACTTCAACGATTACACTTAGTAGAGCCATATGGCGATCCAACCTTGAAAACTTCCTAATAAAAGGACTTTTTGTAGGGGCGAATGTGATTATTATGAAAAAATGTGTCCGGACTTCTGGCAGCTGCGTTGGGCAGATATTCGGTCAAAGGTCAATGACCTTTATAAGGCATTTCAAGGATCCTAACTCCTCAACCATTTGGCTAAAAAGCACAAATGAGGTGCTATACCAGGTTTTTGGTGTCAATAAACAACAATTAGCATATAGGAAAAAACGATGAAATGCCCCTTTCCTTGATGTTCAAATGTATCAAGCATGAAATTGTACTTTAAACTTCCGTCCCCCTGACCATTTTAAAGGTGTTGTTTAAGACCTTCTTAGATTTCTTAGTTACAAATCCTCTGACCCTTTTGATTGTTGGTAGCAGGTGGATTGCTATACAGTAAGTCTCCTCTTTCCATTGATATCAAAAACGTTCCAATAGGCCTCCATTTGACATCATAGTATGTTTTTAATGAATTTATATCATGGGAACTTGATTTCTCCGATTGTTGCTAAAAAATAAGCCATTTCTATTTTGAGTTAAAAATAAAGGAATGTGTGATTTTGCTAGGTTTTTGCGGTGATGATGAAAGGAAAATCAAGTTTCGTAACATACACAGGAGGTATTAATTTCATAAAACATATATTTTTGATGAAGGTGAAAAAGAGTCCTTGTCTTCCACTACCCAAAGGTAAGGTGGCGTGACAGATTATTTGCGCTAAAGGAAAGCAATGATGGTCCCAAGATTAGCAGTCATTAATGTAGCCATTAGGTTTGAAATTTATGTGTTTTTATGCTGGCGGACAGGAAAAACTTGTTTTGGCATGGTAAACACCCCACCTCCTCCCCCAGGAGTGACAAGTTTTACCCTCAGCCCTTCAGTGGTGGCTTTGCCACCTCATATGAGGCACGGAGTTCCATTCAGCCTACCACTGTAACCTAATCAAACACCTTCCAATGTATGGCGTTTTTAAACACCTGACAACAATGCGTTTAAGTTGGGGAGGGGCTCAACGTCCTATCTCGTCGGGGGAAGGCCGCTTACCAGCCTCTCGGGCTCGTCGCACATAAACGTCCGCGATTTGTTGTTGGCATTTCAGCACTGACTTTCCTCCCGAGGTCAGAGGGAAGGTGATTGTTGTTCCGCTGCGACAATATGAAGGTAGTGACATTAACAAGGAAGGGGGTGTAATCAGTCCCCAACCTATGCAGGGAGATTCTTCGGCTATGCAGGTGGTTTCCGAGATCGGGACATCGGAGTGGGCAATGATTTGCAGACATCCTCCCAGGATGGGCCCTAATCCCATACACAGCCACAAAGTCAGATGGCCCGTCATTGAGTGACAGCTCTACTTTGCGTTTGCCACACAATTTTCTAGATGGTGGACCATCACACGTGGATCTGTTCGCCTCAGTCATGAATCGTCAGATTGTGGCATAAATTAGGGCCTACTCTTGAACCTGGATCCCCCGGAATTCAAAACCGGGATGCCATGGCGGCGGACCGGTCATGATTGATCGCCTATTCTTGATCATAGCTTTCTCCATGTTGCCATGATCCCAAAAGTCCCAAGTGGCTCTGTCTCGATACTGCCTGGTCCTGCTGGGAGCCCATTATGGCCACGGCATCTGTGGTTTCCCAGGCCCTAGATCTGCTTGTAAAGGAACAGATCCCTCTTCCAAAGGGAGGGGACCTGGTAAGGTCCTCCAACCAACCGTGTCGTCCAGAGTGCACACCCATGCTCCAAATGTGTTCCCTGGTGCATTTCTGCAGACTGTAAACTGAGGTGGGACTTTCTAAACCGGCTGCCATGCTCACTTTTCAGGCCACATTCACTGAGCATTATAGGATTACCACGCAAGGTGTGCCGCGAGTTCGAACCATGCAATTTCTGAACCGTGGACCAGATGGGCATTTCCCAAGGAAGTCTTTCAGGAGTTGTTTTACCTTACTGTCCTGACGGTCCGAGGTTTCTTTTTTAAACCGAACCCCACAGCCATACCCGTAAGGGGGCTCGTCTGGCATACAGTTCTTTCAGTCCCCTCTTGTCCAATCTGGTTAAGGGTATGTTTACGGATCGTACCCCCCCCGGTTGGTAGCCTTGTTCCGGAGTGGGATTTGCCATTGTTCTGGCAAAGCTAGCTTTAGTCTCTGGAACTTCTAGTAGTCGCTGTGGCTTGTGGCCATAGGGGTTCGGATATACTTGCCTTGTCTACGTAACAGGCCCATCAATCACCGCTTTGAGCTCAAGAGTCTCTATTCTTCCACAGCCGGCTTTTTTGGCCAAGAATCACAAACTTTCTTTTACCCCGAAACCGGTGTTTTCTTCTTCCTGCCACGTCTCACCATAGTTGCGACCAGGAGTGCAGAACATCTCAGAGAACCTGCAGCAAGGGACACATTGTACCAACTGGTTTTCCTCAGTCATCTGAATGCACACAACAGGGGGGGGTGGGGGGGGGTGGGGTGTGGTGGGGTTGTGTGGGGCGGGGGTTGTTGTGTGTGGGTGTTTGGTTGGTTGTGTTTTTTGTATTTTGTTGTTGATAGTGTTGTTTTTCTTTTTTTTTTTTGCTTTGTGGGGGGGGCGTTGTGGGGGGGGGGGGTTGGAACGATTCTACCTCTATTTGGGCATTGGGGGTCCAAAACGGTAATTTGGGGAACTGCTACGTGCATTACTATGGCAGTCTCGATCCCAGTGAAATTAAAAAATCATCTCTTAAACCTTTGTTCAAAAGCTCTTAGTAATATCATGATAAATTAAGAAAAAATTATTGACTTCAAAATCCGTCGGGGTTAGTGGATTAACCCCACGGCAAAATAGTGTAATTTCCAAAAACGGTCATTTAGATTTAAATATTCGTGACCAGGCCTAGTCTTTAGTCAAGTCTGTGTGCAACCGTTCCATATTCGTAAGAGCGCCCTCCTACGGTTAAGTCTTTGAAACAGACAAGCACCCGGAAGTTGATGCCATTTTGAATTTGCTGTTGCTGTTAGGTTGGCATGTCCTACCCCCCCCACACAAAAACACCATGATTGTTTTCAAGACTGGCTTCTTGGTTAGGGCATATGATGTTCGAGCTCACGCTTCCTCCTGGGCATTCTATAAAGAGGCCTTCATCCCAGACATTTTGGACAATGTCGGTTGGAGTTCTTCTTCCACCTTCCAACAAGTCTATTTGATGCATGTGTTAGTCAAGCGGAGAGGGGTGTTGCCGTCCAATCCCTCTTGGCTGATCGATCTAGCATCTTGACCCAGGAGCATTAGGCGACTATGGGTGGGGCTTTGACAGGGGTTGCGTTGGCTACCTTCTGCGACCTTCCGCCGCCACCGATTAAGCCATGCAGTGGAATTCTGTGCAAAAGTAAGGCTGTGGAAGGAAGCTAGTACAGTGTATTTCTCTCTCAGGAGTGAGAGGGGGATACACTTGAGTATGATACTTACCTTCCACGACCTTATGGCGCTCACGCAATTTGTTATTCTCCACCTGCAAGAAGGTCGTTGGAAGGTTTTGTCCAAGTGCTTTCTATGCTGAAAAGCAATTATGGCTGCATTTGTAAGCCTAAAAAATATGTTTATTGTTTTTATTGACCCCCAAAACATGGGTAAAGACACTACCTTTTTGCTTCTAGGCCAATTGGCTGAGCAGTTATGACCCATCACATGCCTTATAAAGGTCATTGACCTTTGACCTTGAATATCTGACCAACGCAGCAACTAGAAGGCCGGACAAATTTTTACAATGGTATTTTGGCCGTTTTCATTATAGATTATGATCAATGTTTTGGTTTATATCATTTGATACTTGTACAGACTGACGAATTGGCTAATTTATGTTGAGAAAACGTGGAAAATATTGATTAAAAGTGCTTTCTATGCTGAAAGATCATGATGAATTCATTTGTAAGCCTCAAGACTGTTTTTATAGTGTTTTTTGACCCCCAAAACATGGGTATAGACACCATCTTTTTGCTTCTAGGCCAATTGGATGAGCAGTTATAACCTATCATAGGCCGTATAAAGGTCGTTGACCTTTGACCTTGAATATCTGACCAACGCAGCAACTAGAAGGACGGACACATTTTTTGGTAATTACTCATATATAGGCCTACCAGAATATACAAAGAGTCCTTTTATTAGAATTTTTTCAAGGTTGTATAGGACATGTGTTATATTACGCCTCTACTAACATCGCAAAACAAGGTGCAATGTTCCTTTTGGCACGCAGTCCATGCGCGGTTGTCTTTGATTCTGCCCAACAAATTATTAATCAAACTAAGGGCAACTTGTGAAGATCAATGAAACTCAAGGAGTGACTATGCATGAGCAGAAAATATTAATTGAAGAAAATTTTGTTGATACATACAAGCATGCAAAGAATATAATACATGCACCTGGTTCACCTGAACATTTCAGATTCTATCTGCAGGTGATTCATTTGTATGCTTGTGTTGTTCTGGAAGACAGGTCTGGCCAAGTTAACCTTTTGACCTCTGGTGCAAATGCCCTATATCTTCAGAACTATGTGCCATGAATGCCTAAACTTTTGTACAGTGATCTTCTCTGCAACAAATACATACAATTTGCAATTTCTGTCTATGTATAGAAGTAATAGCTCTGGCCAATACAGGAACTGTAATAAAAAATTGCTCATGAATAACACCAAAAAAAATACATCAGAATCAACTGAAATTTGAACAAAAATGTTTTATTTTTTCACTGATGTCAATTGAATCAAACAAACCAAAGAGTGATGGAATTACAATTTACAGCACCTACATTTGTTCAAATCTTCAAAAGTTTGCTTTCAATAAATTATAAGCCATCGCACTAATCAATTCAACTTTACACACTCTCGGCAATCTTAACAGTAATTACATCTCATGTCACGTCTTTAGTTGACACTGATGTTATATCCATGGTCAATTAACAAAAACGGCTCCGTAGTTGCTTGGCAACACTAGCCTCTGCTTCTTTAAATCAGAAAATTTGTAAAATTGAAATAAAACTGGAAACTATTGTAGTTTGAGTAGATATGGTTGAATTTGCAATGAAATCGGCAGTTTGATTTTAACAAAAATGTAATGTTGTTATTTATTTTACATGATAACCATAATTATATGCACATACATGTACATCAGTATAAACACACTGTGATTGATAGCTTTTTGGAGACCTGACTTTAAAAATCCATTGTGGCAAAAACAGGACAGTAGTAATACAGTGGTGTTGTCCAGCCCAAACTTTATACAGTTTGCCATTTTCACCAAAATCGCCGTTGAGGCCCAAAACTGTCAATTGGGGGCACTTATGGAATAATGAAATAAAGATTTAAATACTGTAATTAAAGTGGGTGACCAGATCAACAACCACGTCCCCCACTTCATTCCATCAAAACTGCGATTTGGTATCAGAAGAATCTTCATAGTTTCTCATTACCCCATTTTGTGATCCACTAGCAATTTAACACAACAAAGAGCGATATTGGTTCAAATGGTTTGAATTTACAGAATAAAGGTAGAATTTTGAGAACCGGTACTCTCTTTATGACAAATTGAAACCAAGGCGATACCATTATTTTCAGTGGAAGAACGAGGCCGGAGGCCGAGTTCTTCCACGCAAAAATAATGATGTCGCCGGTTTTAAACAGCTTTATAATTTAATATCATCTTAAAGCCAATTTCGAGGCCTAATGGCTTAGTTAAATACAACAAGAAAGGACTACCATCACCCGTGCCAAAATCAAACAACCCATTGACGCAATGACCATACGCAATGAGACACAACATTGGTAGGTGCGCACGAATGTAGTCCATGCATTATGAAGCAAGCCTCTTCAACTCCAAATAACATCAATACCCAGCGCATATACCTGGTTCAATGTCTTTAAAACCCGGGTCGTCAATGAAATTGCTTGACATTTTCAATGCTGTTTAAAATAAACCAAACACTTCAAAAGTAACACTTGATTTAAATCATCAACAGAGAATCTAATTTTTCAATCCATAGTTGGTATTCAAAAGAGGAAAGGAGGACAGTTTACATCACAAATCTGTCACTTCAAAGGACAAGTATATGAGTCATTCCATCAGGTTAGGAGTCAAAGTGTGACCATGGCTCTGTATCATCCAAAAGCTCCAATAAGTAGATAGATACAGAGTTATTTCATGTTTAAGATGCACCGGTGGGGTGGTGTGAAGACCTCAGTAAAGGAAAATTTAAGAGAAAAAAGAAATGGACACAAAGTTTGTAGACATACACACGTGTCTTGTCCGAGGAATGATAGAAAACATGCCTGTTTTGATGGATTAGACACGGTTTGTGCTGTTGTTAAATCTGAATTTCACAAATTCAAGTTTTTAGACATTTTCGTATGAATTTGTCAAAATGATTTGTGTACTACTGAGGGGCATAAAGTCCCAAACAAGAGAATTAAGGTTATTTGTGACCAACTAAAGCAAATTTGCCCAGATCTTTCTGTTTTGGACATGGCGTCTATTTTACTTCCGCCTATGAATCATGTCCCCAAGTTTCCAAACTGATGAGGTGCTTTTTGGGACCGTCATGCTTACCAAGAATGGGTTGGAATTAAATTTTTAGATCTTAAGACTACACCTTGTTTAAATGATAATTTAGAAGTGGGTGGGTCTGTGAAATGTACGTCCTGCAACTATTTCCCTATCCAATTTCCAAATGCAATACGCAAACATTATCAGGTGTATGCTTAAAAAGTAAGCATGGTGGCATTTTTTTTCTATCCTTGAATTTGATCGATAAAAACGGTTTTTTGATACTACAGTTCTATAATTGTGTCATTGATAACACAGAATAATCTAGGATTGGTGCAAACTCACACACGTTTCAAACTGGAGTTACAAAGGGCAGTACTTAAAGGGCATACCAGATTTTCTCTACAGATCTTTTTTTTTTTAATACACTTGAATGTGTTAGAACACGGGCCAAACGTTCAGAGTTTAAAAAAAAGCTAATAAGTTTTTTGGTCTCCGACAGCTAGTGTCCAACTGCCTGGCGGTTTGTGAATGACAACTGGAAAACGATTTAAAAAAAAAGGTTGTTCTTCATTTAATAAATATACACCACTATCAAAGAACCAAGTTGAGGTAGTTAAAGTTGTCATTTTAGGTAATAGGGTAAACTGTGGTAAAAGCGCCCATTTTTTGTAATTAAAAAAAAACAAATTGCTGGCAGATATAGCAAAAGAAACCTCTGTGTGGTTTGGGGGATTACATCTCCTTGGTCATCACATCCAAACAAAAACGATTACATCATAATGGGGTGTGATAATTCGAAATTTTTCTGGGGCCCCCCTGAAAATATGTAGTGGACCTATGAACACAATTTAACAATGAAAAATAAATTTTGAAGGTGGTTAACCCCCTGTACATACCCTCTGAAATTTTGAATTAAGGTTTCGACATTTCGGAGACTGCACAGTGGTAATTTCTATAGGAATATATTGGATAGTTTATGAAACTATCATATGTCATTTATGCCTTTTACCTGAAATGTGTGCAAACCCTTCCTTCTCAGTTTTCAGTAACATTTAAATATTAATTAGGTCCTACATAGGCTTCCAGTGGTCCAAATTAAGTGTCAAATAAAACTTCCTTCATTCTTCAATTATGAATCCAAACTGAAATATACTGTTAGCTCTAAAGCAGTGAATCAAGCTTCATTGAGCTCACTTATTGTCTTCTTTTGATGTCACATTGACTATGTTTTCAGCAATAGGTTATGTTCATGAATCTTTTGTGATCATTCTGAAGCCTGAAAAGATCAACTTGTTTTTTGGGAAGTTAAGCAATATGTGCCAGCATACTGCATTCAGATAAAGGCATTCTGCTAGACTGGTCTCATCAAGGTCTTGTGCAGCCATGTACTTGTCTACATCTTCAACTGAAATGAATGCCCACTCATGCATGGTTCTTATATTGCCTATAGTGACCAAACAAAACATTCTTCAATGGCATTCATTCAAACTAATCTGCAAATACACCGAATTTAACATGTGTGCACATCACTTTCCCCCCCACTACTATTAGAGTTTTGGTTTTGGCGGTCATGTATTAATGCATATACATATCATTTTACCGTGGTGATTGTCACTACTTAGGACCCCCATCCCACTTTGGTTTCAACGGAAAGGCTACAACATAAATATCTGTCAGTCTTAATTAGTTTGTTGAGGCAAATGCCAACCCCCATTTCTATTGGGAAGTTTCTTGTACTCTGGTCAGTTTCTGAAAAAGAACAACCTGACTGTACACTACAACGATGTTTTCAGGATCAATAATCCGCAAGGGGATACTAGCATTCAATTGCCCAATATTTTCCCTAACTCGTCGGAATAAATGTGACTTGCAAGTCCTTTCGAAAGAAACAACCTATATTAGCAACCTGTCATGCATTCTAGTCTACAATTTTATTTTTCATCATAAACTTATGAACTTATATAGGTGCCCTACAAAAGTATGTATACATAGAATTAAGTCAGAACCAATCATATGACAGTATGACTATGTTTCTTCCATCTCACTACGCAGATAGGAAACTAGGTAATCAGAAGCTCCCGTAAAAAATGTAACTCTGACATAGGGAACATTTCATCTGCGTGTTAAAAACCTCAAGACACTCCTTGAGTCCCTTTTATTGGATTCAGGTTTCCTCCTGTACCTGTCATTTCTTAAAATAGAATCTGGAGCTTGAATTAGCTAATAACTAATGGCATCTTGAAATCTGAAGAGGAAATAGAACCTTATTGAAAGTGTCACTGTCAATACTGTGACCTCAACTATATATAACCAATTATTTTCAATAGTCTAATATAAATTGCCACATGTGCACATGTGGAGTTCAAATATTATGTTAATTGGTTAATTAATCAATAATATTTGATTGACTAATCAACCTATTAAATTATACATACTTAGCTAACAACACTACTAACACCTACATAATCAATAACATGGGTGAATTGCTTCATATAGAGTCATTTCCTGTACTTAAGAATACCAATAGTGGTCGTCTGCTAACATGACACCTGCCAAATTCGGAAACCTTGTCATCAAACTTTTCAAGGGGCATGTACAGGGGGGTTGATGGCAACCTTTACTTTTTTTGAAAAAACTTTTATAATTCTTGATTTGTATTGGGGATACCCATATTTTGAAGGGGGCCCTCACATTAAAAAGTCCAAAATTTTGCAAAATAACACACACCCCATTCATAACTAGGAAAAGAAAATGTACCCCGTTAAGTCAGACGGGTGTTTTTTTGGTTGTGTGTCATATACAGGGGCAAAAATTGTTACACATGCAAAATTAGGCAAAAACTAAATGGCATTTTCCATTCAAGAGTCATGTAGCTTAAAAACTGTACATAACAGGTGGGGAAAAGTATATATATATTGTGAAAGGGTATGAACTAAGGAATATATTTAACCTTGTTTCAAGGCATTATTCGGTGTGCCATATATATAGGGTGATACCCAAAGAAAACCATATAAATAATTCAACTAAACAAAAAATATATTCATAAAGATGATGCAAAGGTTTTACTGACTTATGTTTGAAAGTACTCATTAATATCTCCAAGATTGAGTATTCACACAGTATTTATAGGTGCTGCCTGATTATACCAGGGTATCATCTTTTAAAATTATATTCTTCTTTTAAAGGGGTCAAATTGTCATTCCAGTTGTTAGTCTTCCCTGAATCAACTTAAAATAAGCACAATAATCAAGTATGATTAATTCATCAATATTGAACATTAAATATCACATTCCAGTCATACAGGGTGCTCCAAATGCAATTCATCAGTGATTTAGTCTATATATTGAACAAAGTAACAAAACTAAACAAATTTATCAATTTTAAATAATCTTTTTGATTGAAATTTAAAAAATGAACCTCCTACTTAAAACAACTTGCAAAATAGCCTGTCAGATGAATTCATAATATACAGGGTGTACAATTGTGTTACAAATATTATGTTATCGGGTGAGTAGCCATATACTCTACACATATGCATACATGTCTCTTAGTGATTAAAATATTTTCAAAATTAGGCCTCATTGTATCATATTTAATTGTTG
This sequence comes from Ophioderma brevispina, assembly GCA_023653785.1. Lineage (NCBI taxonomy): Eukaryota > Metazoa > Echinodermata > Ophiuroidea > Amphilepidida > Ophiodermatidae > Ophioderma > Ophioderma brevispina. Next base: position 1,486 of record JAMKCH010074171.1, on the reverse strand, counting down.
ATACCTGGCCCGTTTCACAATTAGGCGCCACTTTTTGTCAACTGAGGGGTCAATTTTCAAAATGAGTTACTATACACGCTGTTATACTGCAACCATGCTGTTATGCTATGATGTTATGCCAGGATGGTGAAGTGGGGTGGGGAAGCAAATCTCCTCATCCTCTATTGTGGATGGAAAGACATGAGGATTTGTAGCTATATGGCCCGTTTCACAATTAGGCGTCACTTTTTGTCAACTGAGGGGTCAATTTTCAAAATGAGTTAAAAGTTGTTTACTACTCATTTTCTTCTTGCCAAGGCTACAGGTTTTCATAAAATACCTCTGGCAAGCTTAATTGTTCACCCCTCTCAAATAAAATTCAAGTTACTTGTTTAATTTTTGGTAATTTTGTTGAAAAATCAATTCTAAATTACAAATAAATTATGTACATTGACTTGTCCAGATAATGATAATGGACATTGGGCAACAGAAAGTATACCCCAGGCTTCCTCTAGGACAAATTTGAACAAATTTGGTTGTTATTTCACAGATATATGGCAAATTCAAGATGTATTTTGTGACCAAAAATGGGAATTGACTACTAATAGTTTACTTCACACTGAAAATAATCAATGTGTGGCTCTGATAATTCAATGGTTTAAACCTCTTGGTATAGGTAATAGGGGCAAATAATGCCAGCTGACCAGGATAAACAGATAATTGATATCAATGTTTGTAAAAGGTTGGATGTGACATATTACAGTGTGAACGGACAACTAATGATGTTGAATAAAAGTGTTTTCAACCAAAGAGTGCTTGAAGATTTAACATTTTAAGAGTTCCTACAGCACAGTAGAACATTTCAAAACACTTTTATTGGGAATCAGTAGTATATTGGCTAGTTTTAGGGGTGGATGTGACATTTCTTTCTTGTGAACGGACAATTGCATCATCATTATGAGTAGTTGTTTAATCTGAACAATTATGTTTTATTCAGTCCAACTGAATTTTTTTGACAAGTACCTATCACATTTTGGTAATTAAAAATGTTTTTCTGGCCTCTTTGCTTCAAATTATGTTTCAGAAGCCCATGCATTACTGAGCAAGGCTAAAAGACAATATGTATGAAAAATTTAAAAATGGAAATGGTTGCGAAATACATCAAACAACCTTAATGACATTATAAAATATAACCCATATAATGTGAAAAAGCCAATCAAACAAGTTAGTTGATGAGTTAGATAGGTATTTTTATCCAAAAACTCCTTTTTGATGGATGTGACAAATGGGTGTGAACGGACACATTTTGAGAGGTCTGGCATTAATTTAAAGAGCACATAGGACACATAACTCATTGTGATTTTTAGTGATACCAAATAACCCTAATAAAATAACTGTAATTGGGTACACTAATGATATTTATCTTTGAGCAATGAAAGAAAGTTGTTTTGGATGTGACGGATGTGACTAATGTCACAAAAGTGAACGGACAAATTGAAATGATTGC
>JAMKCH010074168.1:0-18937 GCA_023653785.1 Ophioderma brevispina | reverse complement strand
TGCTTTGCGTAGCTGCGTACACAACTACGCACGGCTTCATTCGAATCGGCCTAGTCGCCACTCTAGTTAGTAATATAGCTCGGTGGTGAGGACGAGCGGAGCGAGGCGTCTTGGCGCAAATTGGTATTTCCCTGTGCAAGCAAATGTGTCAATCAAAGTATCTTGTCTTCAGGTAAGCACCGCCCAATGTCATCAATAGCAACGTTTTCAGATAAATTGTAATACGTGACGTCGCCCGTCAAATTACCATAACGATTTTTGCACGGCTTTATTGATCTTCCTTGGCTTTAATGAGCATACGATTCAAACAAAATCACTGCGAGTGCCAGCGAGTGAGTCCGGGGTGATTCCCCGGGGTGATTCCGACGTATGAGAGGCTGATGGCTAGTGTAGCCCAGCTCTGCAGAATAAAAGTCCCCAGTAAAAGTTAGTCCCACCTCCCTGACACAAACACACTGAATGAGACTAGACTGGGGCATACGTAAGTCATTTTATCAAATAAGTCGCTACCAGTTGCAGTGACCAGTCAAAATTGCCACTCGCAGACATGACAAGTGATTTGAAATGAAAAATTGAAAAATGATGAATCCTGACCCGCGATCATCATGCCAGCAATGGACGTGTGTGGTGAAAATCCCCAAAATTCAAGCCAGATGATAAATGAAGTTCTAGTTCACAAGTTCACGCCGAGAATTTAGGGACACGCACCTACTAGCTAGACAAGAAATTACCTCGGGAACTTGGCATGAGCATGATGGCGTTGACAAGGCCACCAAGGGCAAGGCAACCTCCAACATACTGCAAATTAAGGCGAAACTTCGGCGAACCATGGCCTGGCTGAGGATGCAATGAAAGTTACGTGTACTACAATGCAACATTGTGACTACAATGACCGTATTTTCACTATATTAAACGTATCACATCAGTACACGTAGCGTAGCGCAATAATCGCACAATGACGTATGGCTAGCTTGAATAAATCCTACACCCCTGGCATGATCCCCTGGCATGATCCTTACAGTGACAATAATTCCACCATGATTTTAACGGGGCCGTTGCCCCGGTGGGCTCACCAACCGGCACCACTGGAACGCTGATCGTTACAAGCTTGGCCAAAAACGCGGACAAATATGGCACGCCTTGGTGGTTATATGACAATGGTTCCCCATCAGTATGGTGGTTATATCCCATTGGATATGTATTTGTGATACGTGATGACGCAAAAACTGTAGTACAACAGGGGTTCACATCAATGTTCGCTCTCGCGTGCCTATTGTCCGCGATTTTGGTAACGATCAATACGTCAGTATACAGATTGAGGAGCCCACGGGGCCGTTGCAGCAACGGTTTGCATTTTACATCCCAGCTATAAATAGCTGTATCAGGAATTCCTGGTGCTGTATTCGCCTTGTTTTGAATCGGTTACAAAAAAAACCCATAATTGAATGGTGATTGATCAGTCCAATAAACCCGTATTCTAGGAACTATTTAGCGGAACGATGACATCATCATTGACCAATCAACGATCGCTATACTTTCGGAAGAAATATCCCGAAAAAACAAAGAGTTCATAGGACAAAAAATATGACTTTTGACGGCGTTGTTTGGTACAAAGCGTCCAACCTAGTGGATTCATACGCCATGGATGTGCATCAACGCATGGGGTGTTGGCCTTTCAACATTTTTTATTTTCGGGTAAAAAATGGCAAAAAACGATCAAAAGTGTCCAAAAAATGGTAAATCAGTCAAAATGCATTCTTCTTCCAAATAATCTATCAGAACAGGTCAATTGACCTCCAAAGGAGTCATATTTAACGATATTATGGAAGCCATTTCACTTTATAAATGTTGGGTCAAAATGGCCAAAAAAGGGTAATAATTGTCCAAAAATAGGTAAATCAGTCGAAATGCTTCCTTTCTTTCAATAATCTAAAAAACATGACCAAGTACCTTCAAAGGAGTCATAGGTAAAGGAAAAATGGAAGCCATGCCAATTTAGTAAATTTTTGGGTCAAAATGGCCAAAAAGGTCAAAATTGCCAAAAATAGCTAAATCAGTCGAAATTACTTCCTTTCTTAAAAAACGATCGCAACATGTTCAGTACCTTCAAAGAAAGTCATATGTAAGTGGAGAATGGAAGCCATTCCAATTTTTAAATGTTGTGGTCAAAATTGTCCAAAAATTAGGTTAAATCAGTCGAAATACAGTCATTTCTGAAATAAATAATCGATTAGAACTGTCCATTCACCTTCAAAGCCATTCCGATTTATAGATTGTGGGGTAAAATTGCCCCCCCCCCCCACGGGTAAAAATATCCCCCCCCCCCCAAAAAAATGTGCACAAATGGAACCCTCCGTCCCAATACTTCATTGCACAAAAAGTGTCAAGGAAACATTTGCCGTTACATCTCAAGGAAACGCCACTAAGTACCTTTAGGCGCTTGTGTTTATTTTTATATTTTAATAAAAATTACTAACATATCACAATGTCTGAAAATGGTAAATCAATTACATCCAAAGGTGTCATTAATAAGTGGATAGAAAGATAGTTGGCTTAATTGACCGCTTTTTGGGGATTTGAAAATGACATAGTGTCATAAAAAGAGTGTACCTTTTCATCATGTGAAAAGAGTGCTAGCCATTTAACTTACAGAGTTCGAGTCAAGGTGGATAATGGGATCAAAATTCAGTCCAAAACTGATCAAAATCAATTAAAATGTGAAAGAAAACAGAAACCGTATCACTTTGTCCTGCTTGACATTATGTCTTCCACCAAGAAATAGGGCGTGTACATACCACATGTAAATAGACTGCTAGCCAGTCAAAGATTTCGGAGTCGAAATTGATCCAAAATAAACCTAAAATTGGAAACCAATTGATAAAAACGTGTGACTTTGTCACATGTGTTATTATTACCCTATAAATTTCTATTGAATATTCAAATAGGGTTGTTAAGGCGAGGGTGTTGATTTTTCTAGATCGCAGATGCTAAGTTTAAATGGGAAAATTACCTGAATGTTATAATGAGCTAACTTATTTTTTATAATTTTTAACTACATTAATATGTAAAGTAATCTTAGGGCCTAATTAGAATTAGCCAAACTTAGATATTGAATAAAAAAAATCAATAAAACTAAGAATGTTTCTTGAAATTATTGGCATTCTGATGAACACAAATTACGACACACATGTTATAATCAGTTTTATACCTTGAATTTGATATACAAGTTTGATATCTGTCCTATCTGTCTAAATTGGAAATTGTTAAGTATTCATTCCACGAGAATTTATCTAGGCTACTCATAAGCCTTTTTTGTAGTTAGTATTATACACAGTGATTATCAAGGGGCTAAGGCCTAGGTGCTCTTGTTGTAATTTGGGACCTGCGTTGATCACTATTAACAGCCAAAAAAATTTACCCATCAATCTTCTCCCGTTCTAATACTTAGGCCTAATAAACGAGAAACAATTAAATATTTGTCAAAACCATGTCGGAGAAATTACATTTTGGGACCATTAAACAATAACTGATATGCGGTAAAATTCATTAGTAATAGAGTATTGGCTATTCCAATCCTCAGCTTTGAAGTTTTCCACAAATGGGTAAATTGCTTATTCCTATTTGTCAAAATGTTAATCAGGCCATTAATTCACGTTAACCAGAGTGCATTAAAGTTGACAATGAGTTGGCCATTATATGCACTTTCCTTGGAGGGGACAAAGAAAATTAAATAAATCAAAAGTTGTATAAGGTTACGGTTAATCATAGTGCCTATGAATACACAAATGATAAAATTACTAAAGGACGCATTTTGGCCTTAATGCATTAATTACAATGAGAAAATGTCTCCAATTTGTTCTCAAATGATAATAATCAGCTAATCGCGGTTGGTGTTTAATTTTGTTAGGTTTTAATAAACAGGTCCGAATGTATTTTGCAAAGCAATAACCCGAAATGGGGAAACAGTCACTGTCCAATTCCCTTATGGGGTATATTTAATGGATATAAGGACAAATTGCTGAATTAAATTCATTTATCATCATAGTTTAGTTGAGGTTTTATGACATATCAACCATGACACTTGAGATGCCCAATCTTTGAGTTCATTTTGACCTTAGCCCAATGGGGGACTACAAAAAGCAGGTAAATTGAAACCTAGCACTGTCTAACAACATGTTTCTTATTAAGTTTTAGAAAAGATCCATTATGTCCCTGGTCCTACTCACCTTCCCCACCCGTCCCCACTCCCCCCTCCCACAACCCACGTCCCAGCCCACCCCCCGTCCCCTCCAACCCGCCCGCCTTACTGCGTCCTTCTCCGAGTCCTCTCTCTTTTCTCTCCTCGGATCGAACCCCTCCTCTATGCCTCTTACCAGCCCTTCCTCTCACCCCTCCTTTTTACCCTTACTTTTCAGTCCGCTTATCTCTTTTTTCCCTTTTCGTTGCTGCTTTACCTATTTGGAATTTTTTATCTTTTTAGACTTTTGACCCCAAAAAGGTGTTAATTTAATGGCTAGCACTTATTTACTTAATAAGGTCCCTTGGACAGTAAATTAATTATGTCCCGTAACCCTCGTCTAGGAACTTTGCTCCGCGATCCGGTGGGCTAAAATGAAAGACGCTGTGGCCAAAAGCTTCCGAGTATCATTTTCGCATCCTTTCCGGTCATTGTAATTTAGCGAAAAACATGGAAGGTAGCACTTTCACCGGTTAGTGTATGCCGTCAAAGTCGAATGGTAGGGGGGGGGGGGTGAGGTCTGTTGTTTCGAGGTCTGGTCTTTCGAACATCCCCAAGGGTGTGTTTCGAAAACCCCAGACCTCGAAACACCCGGACCCGGAAGTGAATTCACTTCCGGGCTGGATGTTTCGAGGTCTGAGGTCTGTTGTTTCGAGGTCTGGTCTTTCGAAAACACCGCCCTATCCTCGTGCCCGATATTTATTCAAAAGGATTATATCGAAGAGAACAAAAGTCACGAAAGAAAGTTGTTTGGCAGACTGTCACCTAGACCCTCTCAGGGCTGTGTATGATAACAAAACGGACTGGTAATGAAGACTCCAATCTCTTGGATGGTGAAATGTGTGTTAATGTTGTTAATATGCCGGTTCGTATGAGGGCGTAGGGGCGGCCAATGGGATCAAAAAGGTGGCAGACGCAGTATTAAAGGGACAGATGCCAAGGTTGCCAGGAGGGCCCAGCCTGATTTTTTGTTTGATTTTAGGTTTGTGTTTATTTGTGGTGTTCGTATATACATCGGATGCTCGTGTTGGTGATGTGTCATGCCCAAATAAATATCATAAATAAGTTTGATTTATGTTAATTGAACTACTGTGGCCTGAATCCGAGGACAGAGCCGAGACTGGGGGATCGGCTAACTGTACCTAAATATCTTTGTTTCACAAAAATAAACATTTGCTGTTACATCTCAAGGAAACGTCAATAAGTACCTTTAGTGCTTGTCATTCTATTTTTCAATTTTTTAGATCAAAATGACCAAAATATCAAAATTGTCCCAAAATGGTTAAATCACTAACATCCAAAGGTGTCATAATAAGTGGATAGAAAGCTATTTGGCTTAATTGACAGATTTTGTGGTTGAAATGACCAAGGTCATATAAGTGGTTTGCCTTTTCATCAAACAAAGTGGAATAAATGGGACCAAGTTCATCCAAAACTGATCAAAATCAATTAAAATGGGTGAAATAACGAAACGTATCACTTTGTCCTACTCTGACATTATGTCTTCTTTTTTGCACAGTAGGTCAAAAGAATATATGCGTGTACATACCACATGGTAAATAGACTGCTAGCCAGTCATAGATTTCGGAGTCAAAATTTATAAAAATCAACTAAAATTGGAAACCAATTGATAAAACGTATGGCTTTGTCCACATTTTTAATTATTACCCTGTGAATTTATATAGATTTGTATTGAATATTAAATAGTTGTTAGGGTCAGGGTGTTGATTTTTCTAGATCTCAAATGCTAAGTTTAAATAGGCAAAATTACCTGATATTTATCAGCTAAATTACTTTTTTATGATTTTTAAACTACATCTTAATATTGTAAAGTATATTTCTTAGGGTATTAGAATAGCCAAACTTAGATATTGAATAAAAAAATCAATCAAACTAATAATGTTCTTTGAAATTATTAGTCCACATTCTGATGAACACAAATTACAACAAACATGTTATAATCAGTTTTATACCTTGAATTTTGATATGCAAGTTGATATTTGTCCTATCTGGTTCTAAGTTGGAAATTGTTAATTCATTCCACGAGAATTTAATCTAGGCTACCCATAAGGCTTTTTGTAAGTTTAGTATTATACACAGTGATTCATCAGGGGTCTAGGCGTAGGCTGCTCTTGTTGAATCTTGTCCCGTTCTAATGCTTAGCCTAATACACGAGAACCCTTTAATTATTTTGCTCAACCATGTCGGAGAAATTACATTTTGGACCATTTAAACCATAACTGAATATGCGGTAAAATTGGGACAGTGATTTTTTTTTTTTTTTTTTTTATCGTAAATGTAATAGAGGGATATGAAGCCCCTATTCAATCTGTGTTAAATTATTTACGTTCATGTATACCTCGGCTAAGTGTGTCCAAAAATCACATAAGTCAACTTGCAAAAACTCCCACAAAATGTCGTCTTACTAATCCCTCCCCATACCTTTTACATGGCTATTTCCCCTTGACACGCCCTTTCCTTTTTAAAGGAATTTTTATTTCACAATTAATTTACAAGTTTATAGCATGTTAGTGTACCTTTCAAGTATATAGTAAATTTGTTCACAATTTTGTTTTGCAATCAAATTATACAGATAATTGTAACCCATTTGCATATTTTAACTATCACAATTGTAATTGTAGATGCAAACGATGAAAAAGCTTTTGTGTATGGCCAATTTGTTAATTTTAAAACACAAATCATAAAAGTAGCAACCAATATTGTTCTTTTGTTTTGTTGTGTATTATACATCTAACTTTGTACTGCTTAGTGGGAAGAACATGGGTTAGGGAGACTATAACATTTTCTTAAAGAAATTGAAGATGTTCAATAGACGGCCGGCCAAAGGACCAAAATATGACTTTTGACGGTGTTGTTTGTTACAAAGGTCCAACCTAGTGGATTCATACCACCATGGGATGTACATCAACGTATGGGGTGTTGGCCTTTCTACATTTTTAATTTTAGGGTAAAAAATGGCCAAAAAAGGTCAAAATTGCCCAAAAATAGGTAAATCTGTCAAAATGCATTCCTTTCTTCAAATAATCTATCAGAACATGTCAATTTACCTTCGAAGGAGTCATATTTAACTGAATATAATGGAAGCCATTTCACGTTATAAATGTTGGGGTCAAAATGACCAAAAAAGGTCAAAATTGTCCAAAAATAGGTAAACCAGTCGAAATGCATTCCTTTCTTCAAATAATCTATCAGAACATGTCCATTTACCTTCAAATTAGTCATATTTAAGTGGATAAAATGGAAGCCATTTCAATTTTTAAATATTGTGGTCAAAATGGCCAAAAAAGGTAAAATTGTCCAAAAATAGGTAAATCAGTCGAAATACATTCATTTCTTAAAATAATCGATTAGAACATGTCCATTCACCTTCAAAGCAGTCATATTTAAGTGGATAAAATGAAAGCCATTCCGACTTATAGATTTTGGGGTAAAATTGGTCCCCCAAAAAATTGTGCAAAAATGGATACCTCAGTCCCAATATCTTTGTTTCACAAAAATAAACATTTGCCGTTACATCTCAAGGAAACGTCAATAAGTACCTTTAGTGCTTGTCATTCTATTTTTCAAATTTTTAGATCAAAATGACCAAAATATCAAAATTGTCCCAAAATGGTTAAATCACTAACATCCAAAGGTGTCATAATAAGTGGATAGAAAGCTATTTGGCTTAATTGACAGATTTTGTGGTTGAAATGACCAAGGTCATATAAGTGGTTTGCCTTTTCATCAAACAAAGTGGAATAAATGGGACCAAGTTCATCCAAAACTGATCAAAATCAATTAAAATGGGTGAAATAACGAAACGTATCACTTTGTCCTACTCTGACATTATGTCTTCTTTTTTGCACAGTAGGTCAAAAGAATATATGCGTGTACATACCACATGGTAAATAGACTGCTAGCCAGTCATAGATTTCGGAGTCGAAATTTATAAAAATCAACTAAAATTGGAAACCAATTGATAAAACGTATGGCTTTGTCCACATTTTTAATTATTACTCTGTGAATTTATATAGATTTGTATTGAATATTAAATTACTTTTTTATGATTTTTAAACTACATCTTAATATTGTAAAGTATATTTCTTAGGGTATTAGATTAGCCAAACTTAGATATTGAATAAAAAATCAATCAAACTAATAATGTTCTTTGAAATTATTATTCCACATTCTGATGAACACAAATTACAACAAACATGTTATAATCAGTTTTATACCTTTAATTTTGATATGCAAGTTGATATTTGTCCTATCTGGTTCTAAGTTGGTAATTCATTCCACGAGAATTTAATCTAGGCTACCCATAAGGCTTTTTGTAAGTTTAGTATTATACACAGTGATTCATCAAGGGTCTAGGCGTAGGCTGCTCTTGTTGAATCTTGTCCCGTTCTAATGCTTAGCCTAATACACGAGAACCCTTTAATTATTTTGCTCAACCATGTCGGAGAAATTACATTTTGGACCATTTAAACCATAACTGAATATGCGGTAAAATTGGGACAGTGACTGTTTTCACATTTCGGATTATTGCTTTACAAATGCTCATTCTGATCTGTTGATTAAACCTAACAAAATTAAAACAAAACACTCAACCGCGTTTAAAGAAACAAATTGGAGATATTTTCTCAATGTAATTATGCATTAAAGCCAAAATAGTTCTGTAAGTACTGTAATTTGATCATTCGTGTATTCATAGCACTACGAGTAACCGTAAAAGAGGGCATAATAATAACATTATAACAGCTTTTGATTTACTTACTTATTTCTTTGTCCCCTCCAAGGAAAGTGGATTATAATGGCCAACTGATTGTCAACTTTAATGTACTCTGGTGACGCGAACTATGACCTGATTAACAATTTTGACAAGTAGGGCAAAAGAACTTTGATGTTTTCTGACCATAAAACTTGAGATGCCCAATCTTGAGTTCATTTTGATCCTTATCCCAATGTGACTACAAAATGTGTAAATTGGAATACCTAGCATCCATCTAATTATATTACCTCGAAACACATATGTTCTTATTAAGTTTTTAGAAAGAGGCCATTATGCCTGCTTTACCATATTTGGATTTTTTAAACCTTTTTGGACATTTTGACCCCAAAATGTGTTAATTTAAATGGCTAGCAGTTTATTTACTTAATCATTGTCCCTTGGAAAGTAGTGAAGTTTGCTCAGATGGGATAAAATGCCAGAAGCTTTGGCAAAAAGCTTCCGAGTAATCATTTTCTCATCCTTTCCAGTCATTTTAGCGAGAAAATGTGAAGGTAGCACCTTCACCGGGGTTAGGGTATATGCCGTAAAAAGTCGAAGGGTACGGGGGGTGGTTGCCACCCAAGAATATTTTATGGTACATTTCTTAAATTATTATGCAAAGTATGGCTCTAAAACTCTATATTTATGTAAAACTAGTCAATTGCCATCATATAGAGTGGGAAAACCGCATGAAAATCCGATATTCAGCGCAAAATCAGACTTTTCGCCATTTTCTATGGAAAATCCCAATTTGGCCGACTCGTGGACTTTATGACGTCATTGTGACGCCATACTAGGTCTGTTAGTACTTGTTTTGGTGTTAATGGAAAGGGGTTGACCATAGCTATCCATTGGTATCAAAACCATAAACATCGGGTGCTTTATAACGAATTCTCGAGCCCCCACGCCCTTGGTAATCGATGGTATATAGACGAGGGTATTTTGAGAAAAGAGTGTTTTGACTAATTTATTAGTTTTGGACAAATTTGAACTTGTTTGGCCATTTTTACCTTACAAAGTGTCAATTGAAATGGCTAGCACTCTATTCAATTAATTTTAGTTCTTTGGGAAGTAAACTGTACATGTTCCCATTAAGATCGTTGAAAAAGGAAGGCATTATGACTCATTTATGGATTTTGGACAATTTTGCTGTTTTTTTGGCCAATTTGACCCCAAAATATGTAAATTGAATGGCTATAGCACTCAATCCAGTCATTTGTGTTCCCTTGGGATGTACACCCACATGTTCTGATGAAAATTTTGAGAAAAGAAGGCAATATGATTGATTTACCTATTTTTGGACTATTTTGACCTTTTTTGGCCATTTTTTACCCCAAAATTAAAAAATTAGAATGGCCAACACCCCATACGCTATTGTATGTCCCATGAGGATGCGAATCCACATGGTTGGATGTTTGTAACAAATTACGCCGTCAAAACCTTTTCTGAGCACTTTTTGCCTCAATGGCCGGTCGTCTATCAATGTTTTTGTAAAACTCAGGTGATCGGGGTCCGACAATGTGGGGACGCTGTTGGGGAAGTGCATGTGAAGCAAGTACACCAAGTAGATATATCCCCAATTTTCCAAGCACCTCATCAACTGAGCCCTCTCGAAGTATAAAACTTTCAGTCATGGATGACGTGTTGTTTGACAAAGAGTGCTTTTTTGAAGAGCGCCCCCAATTTTTCAAGAGATTTTTACACGGTTGCATTGGTAACTGGCTAGTAAACTATACCTGTGAATGGTTAAGCTCTACAATGTTTATGTGTCGCAAACGAAATTTTGTAACTAGAATAATTAATATCGGGATCCCCGATAATAATTCAACGGCTGCTGGAAATGGGCTTCCAATATGAAATAGCCGGGAAATATTGCCATGTACGTATCTACTTTCATCTATTAGTTGTTTTATTTGTCAGGCAAGTCAAGTTAGAGGTCATTTTCTTGAGGTGGCACTATTTCATCATGGACGGACATAAACTTAGCATTTCCAGCTCTGCCGTTAAGTACAATCTAGGATCCCAATTCTAGTGACAAAAATCGCTCATTTTATGATAAATACGCATTTTGTGAGCATTCTCGTTCTAGGCAATTACCAACATAGCTGTACAAAAATATCAATTTTTTAAAATTGGGGGCGCTCTTCAAAAATGTGCTAATATTGCTTTAATCGCGCAGTTGATGAAATGATGATTAGAGCCCAGCCACGGAAAGGAATCCCATCCAGCAACTAATCCGTCTAAAATGACAAACGTTGAAATCGCGAAGCAGTATCGTTGTAGCAAAAATGCGCAATCGCATTGAAGAAAGTCTCGAACTCGGATAAGAATTGACTTACTTTCCCAGGAAGGTGGTTGGTGATGCACAGGGGTTACTATTGATTACCACACAGGCATGCGCAACAGAAGGCATGTTGATGCCTTTGGAAGTATGCAGAATGTTTAAGTGAGTTTTATGGATGATCCTGATACCACCATGGTCATCAACCTTCCTGGAAAAGTTGACGAATGAGTATCTCTCATGCAGCATCTCATGCTTGTATCTGCTGAACGCAGGACCTTCTCTTTTGCAGCCCCACGTATGTGGAATGAATTGCCCGCAAACATCAGGGAGTGCAGTACAGTTGTCAAGTTCAAGAAAGATCTTAAAACATACTTGTATAGTTCTCAAAATGAATTCTTTGTGGCTTTGAATATATTTTTTGTGGGTTTCTTTTCTTTTGCCAAGCGCTACAATCTCGAGCATTTAAATGTATGTATGTATGTATGTATCTCAGCAAATGAACACAGGATTGTTTTCAGCCAACCATTTACGAAAATGACCACATCATCCTATAAATGTCGTCATAAATACAAACCGTCCTTTACGGACAAAACGGGTATTCCATAGAAGGGGTGTTCAAAAGATTTTCAATATGTTTAGGAATGTCAGAATATTGCTGGAATTATGTGTTTAGTACATACATTCTCAAAATTACGTCAAAATAATGTCATAATTCCAGGCATGTGTGAACATACTGGATCTTTTGTGGATGCTGAATATTTTGCGGTTTTGCTGGCTCGGCACTTGTACTATGGTACAAAAAACTCTTGAGGTGTATAAAACTTGTCATATGCCATCATTAAAGGGGGATGGCCCGATTTAAGGATATGAAGTTTTCATCTTGATAGATTGGACTTCACTCCAAAACCCCATCTTTAAAGTTTCGCGCCGATATTTCAATTCGTTTTGATGCGAGAGCTAAAAATGTGATTTTGTAAGCCACATAGAGTACTGTGTAAAATTAATACTGGTCGACCAAAATGGGGCACATTTTCGCTCATAACTTCCAAACCAAACATCCTTTGGCTCTAGGATTTCACAGAGAAAATGAGAAAAATAGTAGTTTTCTTCTGATACCAAAATGTTGACCACTTCCGGTAAAATCTGAGACTTCTGGGGACGAGGCTATTAGTGATCGGGCCATGGACCTTGAAGAGCAAGAAACGCAAAAATTCTAAAATTCTAAATGTCTAAAATTCCTACCTTCTTGTGCAAAATTGAATTTGCGCCTACATTACACCACGTGTCTATGGAAACTTGACATTTGGCATTTTCATCACGCTTGGGGTGATAAAAATCACCGCGTGATAAAATAGTCGAACTTGTCACTTTCACGCTTATTATATTGCCGTTTTACCTACTTTTGGTCGATTTCATTTTATTTTATTGATTCAAACTATTTTTCTTTGCTTATTTCTCTTCTTATTTCTAAGATTAGGTGTACTATTGCGATTTTTCAAAGTTCCTTTATAGCAGTGATGTAATAATATTTTTTGATCCTTTCTATTCCAAAGATTGGGTGAACCCTTCATATGTCAAATGAACGTTTATCGGACAGACGGTTATGGCAAGGAGGGCTGGTTTGATATTCGTTGTCTGGTTGGGCTTAGCTCACGTTTTCAAATTGGATTTGACTTACGGAAGTAATTCAAGTAAGTACATTTCTAAAAAAAACCAAAAAAAAAAAAAAAAACAACAACTCTGCTGGTCGGGAAACTCGACTGTGCTGTACGGTTTCTTTCTTTTTTTTCTGTCAACTGTCAGTCAAACTTCAATTTGCTCGCTCTGCCACACACTTTCATCAATTTTGGTATAAAATTGGATTCTTTAAGTCCAATACCCAAATTTATTGGTCAAGCTTTGAGTTGAAAAAAATATTTTTGCAACTCATAGCAAGACCAATAAATTTGGGTATTGGGCGAAAACAAGAATCCAATTTTATCATTATTATGTTTTGAGAATCTTGTGTCCTATATTACTATACACATTTAACTTTAAAACTTTAGCTTGGCCAGTTCATGACTTCATGACATGCATTTGGGCCAATGTCAAAAATACCAAACCCCTGTACCTCTTCAGATGACGATTTATCGCCGATCTGATGTTTTTAGAGATCCAGTTTGTTAATTATCTCCGTCTACGTGGCGGACGTCAACAAAAAATTGTTTCAACTTCAAGTACAAGCATAACAAGTTCGTGAGTAAAGTACCTTGCCATGGACATGCTACTGTACTGACACTGGATCAAGCGATTATCTTTAACTGACCTGAAAATCTTTACTCCAACAGCGGTACTCTCCCAGTGTGGGCACTATCCACACTAAATCAATCTCCCGACAAAATTACTCTCGCTAGGTAAATAAAAACAAACGCGTCCTTGACCACGTTGACATGATCGATGCAAAATTGACATGACTTGGTACTTCCGTGGTACTTAATTAGCCTGAATCCTTGACCCTCACGCGGCATTATGCCGTATTGTTCGACGAACATGGCGGGCCAGTGATGACTACCAAGAAGGGTTTAAGGGAGCACAGTACCAAATAATTGCCCCCTTGAAAAGCACGTAAAAATGTGATTAAAGAAACTCTCTTTTCCACCAGACGTAAAATCATTTTGAATATTTTCAATGCATAAATCACATGATAAGACCTGAAACTTGCATATAAGCTTCAATTCATCTTACACCTTCCGATTAACTTTTACGATAAGAGCACGTGAACAGCGCCACCGCTATTTTCGGCTGTCACGGACGCCTCCTAACCGTTTCCGACCAGGGTATTCTTTCCGGGGCCTATTTTATCACATGAATCGAAAGTCACTATTTTTCTACTATAAGAGTAATGTACTTGCTATGCGCTCTCATTGTGTTAATAACATGCTACCCTCACGGAAAACTGATTCGCACAGGACACCAAAATATCACAAATAGGACTTGTTTTTTTACCGGAACTAACTACCATGTACCATTACACCAAACGTGGAATGATTTGGTACTGTGCCCCCTTAAGCTTAGTGGGTTCGTGTGCGCATGCGGCTTAATTCTGTCTCGTTACCAGGGTGCACGGGCATAAACTGCATTAGGAATGCATTCTGTTTAAAATTCAATGAAAGTTAAGGGGGATTGATCCAAAGTGTTGGAAGTATTTGAACACCAAAGTTTCGAGAGAGCGTAGATTATTGAAAAGTGTTGTTTTTATTGGTTTTGTGTATAGTAATATAGGACGGAAGATTCTCAAAATATAATAATGACAGAACTTGGACACATCAATGACGATAACTCTATATGTGTCCTGACTTTGGTTGGGTCAAAGGTAATATAAAACCTCGTTTTAACCAAACATACTACTCCTCCTACAGATTATGCTGCATGGCAATATGACTCATGCAGATGATGTACACTGAGCTTGAGACCATTTACAGAAGTTACTATAGGAAATTTTAGGTCATCTTGAGTCATTTCCGGCCCGACTTTAAAATAAAAAAAATCACATCTTCAATATGCCAGTTAGGAGATTGATGCAACTTGCTTATAAATTCCATCCAAGTCAGTGAATGTCATTTAGGGGTCAAAGGTAAATTTTTCATCAATTGAACTGAAATTTGACTGAAATGATCCTCATGGCATTCTAAATATATTGAAAACATTTTCGAGATTGGAGGTCGTCAAGCGGTCATTAAATGGGTCAAAGGTCAAAATTTTCAAAATGTTCCGATTGAGCTTAAATTTGACTGAAACGATCCTTATGATATTCTAAACATGTTGAACCTTGTCTAATATCCATTCAGTCTAATATCCATTTGGTCTAATATCCACTTGGTCTAATATCCATTTGGTCTAATATCCATTTGGTCTAATACCCAATTGGTCTAATAGCCGTCTAGTCTAATATCCATCTGGTCTTATACCCATTTGGTCTAATATCCATTTGGTCTAATATCCATTTGGTCTAATATCCATTTGGTCTAATATCCATTTGGTCTAATACCCATTTGGTCTAATGTCCACTTGGTCTAATATCTACTTGGTCTAATACCAATTTGGTCTAATAACCATTTGAATGATAAACCCCCCAAAATTGATCTTAAACATTGATTTATAATATTGAAAAAAATATCTGCCAATTGCATGTATCAGTACGCCATCCTCAACATCATAATCATTTCTGCTGCAGAGCAGGCGACCACAAGTTCCCTCCAGCTACAGCGGTCATTAGCCATTTTTAGCAGTTGACTTTTCCTTAGCATGTTGTCCATGTCCCCCAGGAGACACTGAATGTATTGCAGAACAGTGTTCTTTGTCGTCCGGGTTTTCTCCTGCCATGAGTAGCCGTACATACAGTGCATACTCTTATTTCAGTTGACGAGTCCTGGCTCTTTCCACGAGGGGTGCAGTCCCTGTCAGATTGCGGATGGTGGCATTTGGTACTTTGTCTACTCGTTTGATGTTCAACTAAATACGGTAACAGGATTGAATTTTTTCCACGTCCTTTGAGATATTTGCACCTGCGGGCTCGGGGTGAAGAATAAGCCCGATGTATTCCCTGCATGTAGAGACGACTAAAATTGATCCCTGAGGGTTCGGGGTTAAGAATTGGTCTGTTGTACTCCCTGCATGTCATAAGACAACTCGTCTACTGTTCCAACATGATGCAGGTTTCTCACTGGTTTTTTCACTACGTATGAGAGATAAGTTCTGTGCTTGGACCGATTCTTTTTCTTATTTTTGTCGGTGATATTGTTCTTGATATGTCTTCTTTCCTTTTTCAATTTGCAGATGACCATACATTGCTAAGACCTGTATTTACTTGACCATATAAATCTGCAAGATGATTTAGACAAACTTTATGCTTGGTCTGTCCAAGACCAAATTCCTAATAATGCCTTGACGTGTGCAGATCTAAAACTTATGCTAGGACAAACTACTCACTGGATGCCAAAACTCTGCAAACATTTGCAAACTCGGTATAATTGTTTTCTTCCAATCTTTCTTTTTCTGTACCAATTGATTCTGCATGCAACAAAATGTCTCCACTATATAGTTGGTTTCCTCATCAGGTGCACTAGGGATTTGCACTTTTCTGCTCTTTTGAATCTTTACAGGGCTCTTGTACTAGTTCACCTGGTTTACTGTGCTGTTATTTGGGCCCCTTACACTACCAGTTACTTTTCTTTTATTTCTCGCCTATGTAACACGTGTTGTCTTTCACAGGGAAGAGCATCTTGGGGAGCGTGTTGAATATCTTGATAGGTTGTCTGAGTTTGGTTTGCTTGGAGTGGCTGATTTGTTCAAATTTCAGCATTGACAATTTTGTTTAAAACTTGCTGGTTCTTCATATTTTGGCTTTTTTTCATTGGAGAGCAAGAACTATTTTTTCTTAAATTCCGTGTTTGTTAGTTGCCCAGACTGCGGGAAGGTACACCAGTTGATATTCGTAACGCTGATTCTGTGTCAAAATTTAATGATATAGTTTTGGTGCATTAACCCTAGTCTTACCAAACCATTTTTGTAACACGGTTTACCAAGAAGGGTGGTTACCATGCCCCTCGAGAATTCGTTGTAAAGTACCCGATGCTTATGAATTTGATATCAGTGGGTAACTATGTTCATCCACTTTCCATTGATACCAAAATAAGTACCAATATAACTAGTATGACGTCACAGTGACGCCATATAAAGTTCGCGAGCCGGTAAAATTGACATTTTCCACAGAAAATAAGCAATTTGCACTAAAAAGGCAGGAATATCGCATTTTCATGTGGTTTTTAGTTCTAAATGATAGCATGCAATTGACTATAGTTTACATAAACAAAGATTTTTAGAGGCACACTGTGCAGAATAGGTGGCAACCCCCTCCCCCAACCTTGGACTTTAACGGCATACCACCCCGGTGAATGTGCTATCTTCACATTGTTTTCTTTAAAATGACCGGGAAGGAGCTTTTTACGAAAGTTTTGCATTAGTTTTAGCGCACCGGAGGAAAGTTCACTAGGGGGTGGCAACTCCGCAAGATGAGGGTTAAGAAACATATATCTGAACATATGGTACCAACGGATAAGCTTGTTTTATTTAGACCACAGCCCAGAAGGTTTTGATCAAACGAACGAGATACCAATATCTGAAGAGAAAATTCGGAGAAAAATACAACTTTTGCAAATATGAATGTCTGCCGAAGACCAAATGCTGCGTGTAAGTTACTCTGGGGGTTAAATGTTGGAACTGCTCTAAATCCAATGAACTATAGCTCAAATTATTCCTTAGGTAACCAGGAGTAAAAAAAAAATCAATTGGGTCACATGCGTGTGGTGCCTCTTTTCTAAGATATATGGGAAAATAGGCTAAAGGTCATTTGTTTAATCAAGAAAGGTCAACGTTTGCAATATCCAGATTTTTTTGAAAAAAATATCAAAAAATATATTTAATGCTACTGAGTCCAAATATGCGTTTGGATTTTGCATAAGGTTGGTTCCCTTTAATAGGGAGGGGTATGATGTCCTCATCCCCATAGAATCCTACAGGGAATTTTGTACCCCTCCCATTGTAACAACAAGAAGATGATGAAAGTACAAAAGCATTTCATATTTGGAATCAGTATCATTAAACATTTTTTAAAAATATTTTTACAAAGAAATATAGGTATTGCAAAGGGTGACCTTTCTTGAATAAACAAATGACCTTTAACCTATTTTCCCAAATATCTTGGAAAGGAAGTACAACACGCATGTGACCCAATTGACTTTTTTACTCCTGGTTACCTAAGGAATAATTTGAGATTTATTACATTAGATTTAGGGCAGTCCAAACATTTGACCCCCATAGTAACTTTACCCCTCTCCTGGGGCCATACGCAGCCGGCAGACATTCATATTTGCAAAAGTTATTTTTTCTCCGATTTTTCCGGAGTTCAGATATTGGTATGCAGTCATTTCCAAAGCCTATCATTTATAGAAGGAATGTCCATACTCTGACCATACTTACTGTATGGAGGTGGGTGTCGCAAATGAAAATAGAGAAACAGATTTAAGTATTTTATTATTTAAATCATGCTTTAAAAACACGGTCATAATGCACTTATTTTTATTTCTCTTTTCCTACTTTTTCTTCGTTCTTTCAAAAAAAATCTTGATCATCTGATTCAAGCCGTAAAGTATAATGGATATAAACATTAGACCAAATGGATATTAGACCATATGAACATTAGACCAAATGGATATTAGACCAGATGGGCATTAGACCAAACAGGTATTAGACCACATGAATATTAGACTAGATGAATATTAGACCAAATGGATATTAGACCAAATGGGTTTTAGATCAAATGGATATTAGACCAAATGGATATTAGACCTAATGGGTTTTAGACCAAATGGATATTAGGCCAAATGGGTTTTATACCAAATGGATATTAGACCAGATGAATATAAGACCAAATGGCATATTAAAACAGATGGGTATTAGACCAATTAGGCCAGTCAAAATAGAATGAATGCTGCCTTAACCCAGCACTAATTGCAACAGAATCAATTCCAACAGAATTGTATTGAGAATACCTTTAAAAACAACATATCAAAAGTCTACTAAAATCAAAGGAGTGGAACATATA